>JAHWFP010008580.1:1743-29684 GCA_023313725.1 Lithobius niger | reverse complement strand
TTTTTTCTTTTTGATTTCGTTACATTTTGAGGACAGCAGTCACATTTTTTCTTATGATTAGTATTTCTTATTAGTACTAAAGACGCACGGATTTATTTAATGTTCAGTTTGGCATTGTTGCATAGTAACAGTGTGTAAAACAATGTAAAACAATCAATTCGGTCGTTTAGAGGTCCCTAACCCCTGAACCACTTCACCAATTAGAAGAGGCCTTATGAAAAGGGCACTTCTCAGTAGCAATATCTGTAAAATGAGCAAAGAACCAGCTTTATTCACTGCGAGGAAGAATTTATTTTCGTGATACAAAAAAAGCGTTACCAGTAACCAGTACCCAGTAATTAGACGAATTTCAACGTTATTCACGTCATGTTTTCAACAAGAAAACGTTTAGGTGTGTCACTAACAGTGACTTTTATGTTGTCAGGCGACCAAAGTCTCACGATCAAACAAGATTCAGCCTTTTCTGTCGCATTGTTATTTATCCTCAAATAGCTGAAAACAGCAAAACTACCTTAGCTGTAAGGACACAACGTGTCTAGTGTACGCCATGCTCATATATATATATATATATATATATATTATCTGGATGTTATCGTTTATCTCGACGGACGACACACTAGCGTAATTCATACGTAATTCATAAGTATAAATTTGTCCCTTTTTTCCCTATAGCAAAGAAAGACTTTTTAAATAAATGTTAAAATCTGTTAATATATTAAAAACTATTACGGTTAAAGAAATTAACAGCTAAATTATACTTTTAAACGTATTAAATACAGTTGTTTCAATTCTTTCCTGCGCTTGAGTGTTGACTTGCCTCTGTTATGCCTCTCCTGCTGCTCCAGTGTCACATTCCTCAAACCATTGCCTAACTAGATTATACACGAAAGATCACGTCGGCAACGACAAAACAATAACAAATGGCTGCCCATACATAAACTGCGAGAAGAGCGTGCACAGCTCGCAGTTCCGAGTCTGAAGCGATGCCACCGCGGTGTTGACTTCATTTTCAATGTTCATTACAGAAACAAGTTACAGTATGTTGACAGAATTGTGTATAGTTTTTAATGAATGCGCTGGTAGTATTGGTTTAATTTCAATCCGTTACCTTCGTCCACACTAGGGCTTGGCAAAAGCTTCGGCGGCGACTGAGGCATTCGTTGTAGTCTGTTGCGAGTCACGTGACTGAGAGCGCCAATGAGGCGACGCGATTTGCTAATGGTGCCGAATAGGAGTAAGGTTTGTAAATACGCCCCCGGGGACCCCTCATAAAGCTCGCGTTGCGCCTTGGGACTTGGTTTTTTGCCGTTCAGTAGCCGTCCTGTTAGATGGACACCAGGCTATAAAGGGTTATGGAGAGACCAGATATAGTTTAGGGTGTTTGGAGTCGAATTAGTGGTTATAATGGTTTTAAGGCGAATTTATCAATATCATACATTGACAAAAAGTCACGTCTGCTACCGAGGTTATACCTTGTAATTGCGACAACATATTTTCGTTACCAATATAACCAACATTCCCTGGTTTGCATTTTCGTGTTTCAATTTACCACGCTGTGTATAAGAATTATCGCGCGAAGAGCCAAGATTGGATGTCTTTTTTGACCATAAATGGTCGTCACATTCAGAACGTCCACCAGACGTCTTCCGGACATCCGAAATTCGACCTAACCTGAATTGGACGTTTTTGATTGCTAATAGATGTCCAGTAGATGTCATTAGCTGTATGGGCAATAGCCAGATGGCGTCACTGCAACAACATTGTACATCGTCGGGCATCTCAGCTACTGTTACACCGCGAAAGAAGCTGCGGTGGCCCTACTGGCCCTGCGGTGGCTAGTGAAGTGAAGAGGCTGCAAACAACAATAGTACTGAAGCCGTTTAAAGTTGTGTATTTCCAGACTGTGGTAATCCAAGTCAATGTTCCATAAATCATTCCATACTGGCGACCCACATGGTTATGAGATGTTTAACCGATCGAAGTGTTAAAGGTACATGCATCCCGTTGGCTTTCCTGTCTGACTCAGTTGTGCGACATTAGTTCAAACGTATGTAAATGTTGCCAACACATTCATTTTCTTGTTTTTTTTTCTTGAGTACGAGGTGATTTTGCAACATTAAGTCCATCTTTGCTGGAAGCAGTAGCAATGAAATAGGGTCTCTTGTCAGCGAACCACCAGATGCCGCCACTACTTCCGGGTTACGAAATAGCGACACACTCGCAGCTGGAAGAGTTGTAACAATATAATCTATCTTTTAACTCTATGGAGATGTCCAGTATTTTTGTTCTGGTTTTAACTTCTGCTCGAACCGCTGACTATTTAGTTTACTGGAGCCTTTTAAGATCAACGGCCTCGGAAACTGTTTGAATTTCCGTTTTTAAACGTACATGAACTGGCGGTCAAATGCATCTGTGCAGCTGGAAATATTTTTTTCCAACATAGAAAACGTACCATTAATATGATGGAATGATTCAATGAAGATACGAGTCGGTCAGCTTGCATGCGCGAACGAAATGACATTCGGTCAAGGGGCGTTTTGAATCGAAGCCGTATACGAGTCACTTCTGGCGCAGACCACCAATCCATCGAATATCTATCGATTGGGTTCACGATCACTCAGGGAGAGAAGAGTGACGCCACACCAAGCCATACGAGATACAAATTTTGTCGAAGCAACGCACAAACGAAAAGGTCACATGCCTTTTGTTCGCCACGTCGTTCTTGTTAATTTGGCGTGTTAAAAGAAACATGTAGTCGCGTTCGTTCGTGAGCCACACATGTTGACAATCCTTTTGTAAACGTTCTATATGCAGCTTTCAAATTACCACAACTCTGTAAAATTTTTTTTTAATTTTACCATGGTCCAATATTTTATGCACACTAGGCACGCACGTCAGTATACACGTTGTCATTGTCCGAACTTTGGCCGTCCAATGAGAGACGATGCCGACATTACTAGCAATGGTTATTTTCGTACTTACGCGCCTTCCCACGCCATCCCCGTTACATACCGAGGCTCCAAATCATAAAAGGTACGCAGTTCGTATTGTACTGCACCCATTCGTCCAATTTCATAGCTGGAAGCCTTCTCGGTATCGATGAATAATCACCCTATGTAAATTAACATGGGGATGAGTGGACTAGAATTAGCTAGCTAGCTAGCTAGTTACACACTTGCAACGTTATGGAGGGTCAGATTTTGCATTGAAAGCAGCTTAGCTGGCATTCTACACGAGTTAATTTTTCTCAGATGGGTCATTGCTCTCGATTTCAACACAATTTAAGCGTTTGTGCCGCATTATTATTTTTATCCAAGTGCCTGAAATGTGCCCAACTCTGCTTTAGGATATAAGACACTTGACGCTAAGGCGTCGCACTACAATGGTTTACAACCTCGACAATTGAATTGATGTGTTGTTTGTTGCCTAACTTGGCGCGACACACTAGCGTGTGTCTAGATAAAAAAAAAAGGCGGCATCGACGACATCATACATAGTAATATCGACAATACCCTCGAAAATTTGCGAAGTACTCATACGTGGGCAGTATCTGAAGTTGAAGGACTTTTTCTCTGTGTTGAAGATTCAACTGGACTTCTCGTAACACAAAACCGTGGAAAACCAAACCACTCCGACATGACATACCTGCAACTCGTTTCAAAACTGAATGCTGGATTAATAAAGAAAAGAAAACTCGATCAGCCAGTTCTGATCTAGCTTAAAATTAATTTAACATCCAAACCTGACCAACCATTTTTCAAAAGGGGTGAATTAAGTATTCTTATAATGATAGTTTTGTGTTAGTGACACTGACTAGTTTCCTCGTCCATGGCGATGTTCAGAAACATAAACCAGGGTAGTGACGCCTTGCCATTCGGTACAATGACGACGGCACCCTCTGTTGGTAATTATTGAAGTAGGTACTAGTTGTACCCAAACATTTACTATTGGCAGAGTACAGCCTCCTTATAAGTTTAAAAGTTGTAACGCTCGGTTTCACTTAGCATGCGTCGTCCAAGACCGTCAAAAACTGCCGGGAGGCGCGCTGAAAGCATCTGAATTATAACATTGATTAGTGTTAGCGGAAAGCTCAACAACATGGTAGTCTTCACATTATTTGATTTCCCGGTGTTGCATCACAAAACGAACATTATTTTAAGGTAACGGTGACTATCCTTGAAGTCTTCGGACGATTTATTGCTACGTCCAATGATTGTTTAACACATTTTTAATGAGAATAGAAAACGCCGTAGCGTAATATACAGTCCAATAAACACGTACCTTGGGATTTCTTGTTTGCAATTCATGAAATTAAACCTCTGGAGGCATTGTTTTGACCTCGAGTGGACAAGCGGTACGTAGCAAGAAGCCGTTGTTGTTAAACTTTGATAATCTAGTGTCAATACAATGTTTTAAGTTTAAAATCCGCGTACCATGCCTCACGAGTACCTTTCACAGTTCAGTCTTCATGCTAGAGCTGTTCATTTTCGGGGTGTTCGCAGCGCGACTGGTGGCATAATCGGCGGCTAACTGGACGACACGTCGAATTTCTAACGTTAAGCCTTTTAAACATATAAAGAAGCTGTAGGCAGGGTAAGTGTATCATTATCTATATACTCTACCCAGGTTGTTTGCTAAAAAACAGACGACTTACGTTTAACGTAAAATGAAAAAAAAAGACCCTTTTGTTTTAAACGTGGACAAATAAAGGTTTCAATAAAAATATGAAAAAAAAACGTTAAAGAAAAAAGTTCTGATATTTACGCTTCTGATATCTTTAAAATGGGAAATTCAGTTCATCCCCAGTCGGCCCAGCTCTGAAACACTGTCATGATACACAGGTGAATACGCAGAGGCCACCTTTCTTCTGTTTTGTTTAAAGAAACGAAACTGTATTCTTCGTCTGAGACTGTTTATTCGGTTAACAACCTTTGCATCCTGAAACAAACTGTTAACCATTGTCAACAAAAAAAATAATAATAAAAAACATTAGCCAAATTAGCGATCGTACCGCGCTATACCTCGTCTCAGGACGGAAAGGGATTATTTTGCTATACATTGCCTAAGATCTTTTACCTGCCATAATTACCACGGGCACTAGGAATTTCTTGAGCGTTTTCTTACGAGCAGCACTACATCGTCGCTAGGAATTTTTAGATTTTAGGGGCGGGGGGGATAAGCATATATAGTTTCATCTAATATGGAGATGGGAGGAGATATTTTTTTTTTTCAAGCTAGAATGACAATAAATGGAAAAAAATAGAAAGCGAACTACCGTGGATAGAATTTTGTTTAAAATTGGAGGGAGGCAGAGGGTAGAACGGGGGGGGGGGACTAACCGTAGCGATGGGTACAAAGGGATGTGATAAGTGAGCTGGCGTTGAGTCAGCAGGCGAAACGCAGAATTTCTATCCAAGTCGGCCTTGGCTTGAAGACGCCTTCTGCTTCACCGCTTCACGCTCGTGACACTGTTGCACGCGGAGATGCTGCATTCCTTGACTAATCGTAGCACGAGTGGTCTTTTTCGCACGTATCTATTAGGGTACGTTTATGCAGCGACTCGCCTTTGCATTCTCGCAGCTAGAAACCAGAAATCATATGAAATTTCAACATGGCGGCGGTTTTAGCTCTGCCAGCTCGCAACGAAACGAGACAATAATTGAATTTAGAAGCGGTTGGGAAAATTATTTCGTCAGGAGAAATTCTTTTATCTTATTGGCACGGATTATGAGACTGCAAGCATTTGCTCAAACGATGTCGAATTTAGCTAATCCAGGTGGCGTTGTTACCATAGCAACGATACCTTTGCCATCGCGATTAAATTCCAGCTGCGAGAATCCAAAGGCAAGTCGTTGCATTAATGGGCCTTTAGCTTAAAAGCCCTACTGGCTCTCTGTACTATAGTTTGTTCCACATTATGTTTGCAGTAAACTGGCTGTATGACGCCGCGTTTCCTTCCACTATAACAGTAATTGTGTGGAGTCTACCAGTGTGATCAGCTATATCTTTTCGCACTCACAGTGCAAGAAAACGTAGCGTTGCGGTCAGTTTCCTGCAAACATAATGTGGAACAAACTATAGTCTGGGAAAGAACGTGGAGAGTGGAGCTGATGAGTTGTTGCAAACACGGAAATTGGCTAAAGTGACAACTCCACACCCACAAGAATAGATGATCGCGTGTGGGTATGAGTCGCAAGAAAAGCAACAACAAAAAAAAACAGAAAAACGTTCGAAAACGATGAGAGATTGAGGAACAAGGTTTCAAAATCCAAAAATGTAAAAAAAAAAAAAAATACATCTAAATTAAATTTAGCAATTTAAAAAAATAAGAATGCCGTAGAAAGGCACACAGATAAAAAAAAAAGAAAGGTTACAACAAGAGCCATCGGAATAACCCAATTTTAGATAAAATGTACGGGCTGTAATCGCCGAGAAATTACAATTGCCAGATTTATCAAACTACATACATAATAAAGTTAGGAACTTGCAGCAAGCACGCTTCAAAGTCATACCCGTCGAGATCACTAAACATATGGCGAGCACTAACAGTCGTCCGACCAACCCAACGTTGGGTGTCATTACTAATCTCCTAATTGTGGCTTCTAATCTTTTCACGCGTACGAATGGGTTGCGGGGTCCCTCCAGCGCGTGCAGCGTCCTCCCCCCCCCCCCCCCCGCCCACTCCGCCCTCGTATTCTTAATGATGCGGCAAAGAAGAATTAAGTGCTCTTAGAAAGAAAATTCACGAACCCATCGTGTTTTTTGCCTTCCGCCTGGAGGTTCAACGTTTAACATTTGGGCCTCACCTTTTTTTGTTTAATTTTTGGTGAGAGTGCTTAAAGAGGCGAAACGAAAATGAGTTTGGCACTACTTTGAAAATAGAATAGCTAGTTTGTGTGAAATTACAAGAGCTGGCTAAGCCTTTTTAATTCTCTTTTCAGGGTTACAATATTTTTTTTAGTTTACATTAAAAAAGTTATTCCAAATACGTTTTATTTGCTCGTTTCTTTAGTTTTATTTTTCTCTTTAGTCCTGCTGGTTAAAGTCGAAATTTCGATGCTTAATTTGTCTGCGGCTTTTCGATATTTTCCACTTAAATTTGGTATATAAGCTCTGATGGCTTTGGACAACACGTGTACCAACATTTATTAATATCCGATTTGTCACACGGGATATCTGGAGTTCAGCTGGAATTGTGATTTTCATTTTTGGCTTGATGGAGTTCTTGTTGTGTGGTTTGCATACGTCTATACAGATCTTTTTCTTTTTTGGCGGTTGCAGTGGCTAAGGACAGCAGCAAGGTTTCATGTGGACTTAACACTTCATCACATTGTGGTATGTGAAACCGTACAAGAAAGTTATTTGTGTTGCTTTGCTTCTTCCACCCTTTAAGGATGGTGATACATTTATCATGGATAATACCGCGAAGGCAGAGGTCTTAGGTTCTATTTTTGCCGCAAACTGTGTAACTGATGACGGGAGCACGTCGATACCAGTTTCACAGAATGTAAATTGCAGCAACCGATGTACCTTTGTCTCCTTCACACAAACAAATGTGCAAAGGGCAATAGAGAAGTTAAAAGATAGTTTATCACGAGGACCTGATGGTCTTTCGGCTCATTTCAAACAGATTGCTCGAGAAGTGAGCTATCCACTCTCGAAACTCTTATATTTGTCTTTTGTCCAAGGAAAACTTCCAACGGTCTGGAGCACTGCAAATGTGGTGCCGGTTTATAAGATAGGCTCACCATCCGACCCCTTAAATTATCGCCCAATCTCTTTGACTTGTTTGTCATGCAGAGTAATGAAAAAAATTTTACGGGACTCTATCCTCGGTTTCCTCGAAAGACATTCCGTCCCAAATCGTGACCAGTTTGACTTCCTCCCAGGAAGATCCTCTACCCACCAGCTTCTATCTGTTCTCGGTCACTGGACTCAGGTCCAAGACATTGGTGACCACTGCGAGACTATCTACTTCGATTTTAAAAAAGGCTTTTGAGTCTGTGATACACCGAAAACATTTATACATGATCTGGGGGTGTGGTATTGCTGGTGAACTTGCAATCTGGTTAGCTGCTTTTTTTAAAGATCGTTCCCAGCGGGTCTTTGTTGAGGGCTTTCCATCCGAAAGCAGAGTAGTACCTCGCGGGGTTCCGCAGGGGTCGGTACTCGGTCTTGTCCTTTTCGTGATTTATCTTAACGATCTGCAGTTTGAAAATTTAAACACCTATGGTTATAAGTTTGCAGACGATCTAAAAATTGGCTGCGCTAATGTTGAAAATCACACCGCACTAGAACTTTCAGAGGAAATTGGGGTGGTAGATGCCTGGTCTGAGGTTTGGCAACTTCATCTGGCCATTCGGAAATACTACTCCTTTTTTACTGGCACACGTGACCTTGATGTTCAATATAGCCTGGACAACGTTTTTCTTTCAAAAGTCGGCGAGGTGAAAGCCCTAGGCATCTGGTTTACTACGAATCTTAAATCATCCCTCCATTGCAGAAAAACGAGTGCTCTCGCCTTCCGTCGCCTTGCAATTGTGAACAGATGCATCATTTCAGGTGACATCCGTTCCAAGGTGGGGGCATTCAAGGTTTTTGTGTGTCCTCTCTTAGAAAACGCCTCACCTGTGTGGTCACCTTACCTACTAAGCAATATTGATCGCATTGAGTCTGTTCAACGCAAATTCACCAAGGGACTTCCAGGTTTTCGCTCCCTTAATCATCTTGATCGACTAGAGAGGACTGGTCTGGCGCTCCTCGAACTAAGAAGACTGAGGTATGATCTTGTCTTAATCTACAAAATCTTACACGGCCTCATTCAAGTGGACGTTCCGTTCTTCGACAGGGTTCAAAATTTTCATGGTACACGAGGGCACCCGTGGAAACTGACTGTACAGAGTTCACGTATGGCCTGTAGGAAAAACTTTTGTTGATTGGGGCTGAGACGTAAGGTCAATACAGGAACGATATAAGAACAATGTAAGGCTGACTGAGATGCTATGCGTAGATACTCTTGTACGGTAAATCACCAATCCGTTGGAGATAAGGGCTTTCTCTTCAATGCAATAGCAACGTGGTTTACATGGAAACCCCCTCCCCCCATCGTGGGTGCTTGTGGCCGGAGGCGGGGAAGACCCGCCCGGTGGGGGTGGTTCGCGTGGTTTTTGAATGGCACCATACTTTCATTTTTTTCCTATCATGCTTAGTTTACTCTGGGAAGAGGGGGCTATCATTGTTTGGTACCCCTTACTAGAACAAAGAATTATTACAAGGTAATATAAACCTTACATGGGATAGAGACTACAAAAAACCTAGAAGGCACAGTTCATCAGTTCATATGTCAAGCTAGGAAAAAGGGTTGTGTGCCCACTGTTCATCCACCAAATCCTCAAGTAGCCACCTCATCTGAAATAGATCAATGAAACCAGTTAAAAAATACTTGCCTGGTCATGATGATAAGGATGATAGCTCCTGACCTCTACGTGCAGTTTCAGACTGTACGATCAGCTAAAATCGTATGGAATCGTCTCGCAAACGATTACGCGTGTACTGGTCAGGACCATCAACTCCATTGTCTGGCTACTTAACCAACATCCATATGTGGGTTACCGAGGATATAGGATCTTACATAAGATGTGTCCGAAGCCTGCATGACGATAACCCAAACGGGTTATCAATTATCTGAGATACAAGCCTGCAGATGGCTATAGCGAGAGACATCATGAGCAACTTTCAGCATGGTGAGAGAGAGACCTTGTTAAGAAGTGGTAGACCACTGACATTCAACCTAATACAGCAAGAACTCACGGATAGTGTGACGTACAGTCATCACAAAGGGTTTTTTTACCATTCAATGGACCTCCAAATGATTATACAATGCCACAAGCAACCCATCATGCATATGGTAACTCACCCATCCCTTAAAATAGATAATTTCAAGATCCTTACCTTAGAAACAGTTGCACACAAGAAGACCGTAATTATGTAGGAAACTCTAACCGCCTGCATGCTGTTCAAGACCAAGAGCTTCTGGGAAACCATCATCTTTCCGACCCAAGAGAATACCGCGCCGGTCAGCAAAATCTGCGTGTTTTGCCGGGACGAATCACACAATTTCAGGGACTGTGATGCAGTGGACCCAAGAGCTTAGCCTAAAGGCACGAGATGCTTACTTTGTTAAGGATATGGACATACAGCAAGCGCGTGCACCACCAATGTGACCAGATCATCCCAACCGCAACCTCTTGGTCCATATGAGCTGAATGACCATGAATAACGGACGCCAAACCGTAACCACCGAAACCAGTCAACTAGACAACTGAGACCACTGCAACCGGGCTATCCAAACCACAATAATAACCTACGTGTAGCATTCTTGTGCGAGTCACTCAATGCATACTTCTTTTCAACTCACAACTCACAGGGCTCTCGTTACACAAGGGGCCATATCCTTGGTCAACTTCCTAATACTCCCGCTAACTCAAAAACTCCGACATTTAGGCGGCATAGGCGTCTCCTATTAATGTCGTCTTTTTAGCATAGATAAACTAACCCCCCCAAAAAAACTTAACCCGTTTTTTCTCTGTAATATGTTTGTCTTTTAAATCAACTATGATTCCTCTTTCTTTCTTTGATGGTAGATTTAACCTTTTTAAAGCTTAAATACAAAGCTTCTTAACACTCTGCCTCCTTTTTATGTATTTTAAGAAAGGTGGCAACTACTCCCATCCCGTAACTAAGGCTCCTTTTTAATTAGCATTGAATACTCTTTTGTATTAATCTTGTAACTCCAATAACGTATTCTTGTATTTATCAGTAACAGGATGCACTGCATACTTTAATAAGCTGGTCAAAGAACAAACTAACCTGCCCTGCTTTCTCATACTCTGCTGGTTTTTCAAAACCTTTGCTGGCTATCTTAGGTATTTTACACCATTTTAGACTTCACTGTTAAGGTATTTGTCTCATGATAATAATAACAAATATGCCAACAATAAGCTTTTTAATAGTATAATGGAAATATGAGTTAAGCCAAAGTACTAATAATGTGTCACTCCATTCAATGTTAATTTCGTTTCCCGATTCCGCTGGTCAGTTCGGGTTATTGGGTAATCTCGGGCCAGTTGTGAGTAGCGCCATCTTCGGATCTGTGGCTCAAACCCGGGTCATTGGTTCATTTTAAGTCAGTGGATCAGTCTGTATCGGTAGGTACGTGCAGATCAGTGGGTCACTCTAGGTCAGTGGTCAGTCCAGATCATCTAGTCACTCTGGGATATTGGGTAAAGCGGGGTCATTGGGTCGTGGCTCACAAAAACAGTGACGCATTTCCAGTTTCTTCCACTTTCGATACCTATGTGCGCGCCAATAAAATAGAACTCAAGTTTTGTTAAATAAATACGGATGCAAACCTATTTACGTTGCCTTTTGGACTGAAATGTCAGGCTCCTGAGCGGGGAATCGAATCCACGACCTTTGAAACCAAATGCCTAGGTCCTACCGCTGAGCCATACTGACACGGCGTTATCAGGATGGGTCAGCGGTAGGACCTCGACATCTGGTTTCAAAGGTCGCCAGATTGATTCCCCGATCAGGCAGTCTAACATTTAATCCAAAGGCAACGTAAATTGGTTTGTATCAGTACTTATTTAACCCTTCTAGAACCCATTTGGCTTTCCGTCCTGTTTACTATCAAGTTTTGTTGGTACCATGCTAACAAATAAAACTTGGTACCATACCAATAAATTTAATCTAAAACTAACTCATTTGCTAATTAATTTGAAATTGAATCCCTCGAATCACGCGCTCGGGAACGTAACACAAAATTAATTGCATTCATTACTTTGATGTCAGGTTACATACAGATTTCGTGCGAAACCGTAGTCACGTTACGAATATAACTAACCTGCTGATACGAAGTTTAGGATTAGGGCAAATAAAGTGTATCAAAGACCACGCTAGTGGTCCGCCCACCAAGTTCAATAATCGTCACACTACTTCATTGTAACTTCATTGTAAGAACATCATTATTTAACTCCTGCATTGGTGTTGCATGACCGGTTCTCGTCAGATCCCCGAAGTTAAGCAGCATTGGGCTGGATTGATACTCGGGTGGGTGACCGCCTGGGAATCTGGCTGTTGCAGACAGAGGGCCTTAGGGCTTCGGGCAGATGACCAGGAGTGGTTAACGCTCGTTAAACCCTTTGAAACCCTTTGGTGTTGCATGGCCACTAGCTTTGGTACTTTATCTGAAACCAGAGTTGAGCGTATTTCACGATGATGAGGATAAATACCTATGCGGCGAAACAGTTTGAAAATTGTTGGAAAGGGTAGTCTTTGTGCCCTGACGAGCAATAGTTGTATTTCAATCATGTGCACAAACTGTATCAAGGTGATAAAAGTGCGTGAAAATCGTTGATTTCAGCTGACTACTGACTACTGACTAATTCCGCTCATATAAAATAAATTATGCGACAGATACGAATGAAATTTGGTATTCAGCACTCTTTTAACGCCAATACGTGCCTTTTAAGGTTTGACCTTTGGGGAGGCATTAACTAAAAAGATTGCAATTATTTGTAATGCTATTTTTCTGTATGTTGGGAAAACGCCACCGGTGATCAAAATAAGCGTTTCTCGTTATTAGTGTTAACGAGTAACAATGCAAACGGACTGCCAGAAATAATCGGCAACACAACATTGTTGATAAAATGCACGCGCATGCATGCATGGCTTCGGGCTGCTAAGCTCTTAATAAATCCGCAGTCCGCGCTACTTATTGTTGATGGTTAAATGGAAATCAGCAAACACTTTAATTTATATGATTGAAATCCTCATTCCAGCGATACTAAAGAAAAATTAATATCTCCATTCGTATTCAATATTTTTCGACCAAACTTGGCCAGATAGTAGATAAATGGGAGTGGCAAAAATAAGACGCCACAAAAAAAAAAAAAAAACAATACAGAAGAAGTAATATCTAAAACAAAACCCACAATGGTGAAAGAACCCGCCAAGTTTCAGCCAATCAAAGTAGTGATATCAAAGCCAAAAAGGCTGCCACCAAGTTAATACATTAGTTGCAAAGCTAATCTCACGGACTATTACCTCACACGTTAAATAAAAAACTTGACCATTACTACCGATAGTGGCAATGGTCAGGTTTTTGATTTAACCTTTGATCTAATACTCGGTGGGATTACCTTGGCAACTAATGTAGTAACTTTAGCAAAACATCCACCTTTCCCCTCCCTATACTGCCTTTTCAACAATTCCTTTTCACCACAAAAAGCAATTTCACGAATACTGCGGAGCTACGGGTGAATGCGCGGGGCTGCGGTTTCGTTGACGTAACGCATTGAAAGAAGGCGTATATCACACCGGGTTGAGCAAGTGCAATATAGTAGCCACCCGAACGCAGTCAAACATAATGTCTTATTATTAGTGACACGCCACCCGACCTTTTCCGTGAACCCTGATTCCAGAACGAGATGTTTTTGATGTTGTTACAAACCGTCGGCGGAGTGTGGGGCTCCATATTCCGGAACGGGCCTGGCATGACTAATGTGGCCACCCAGGCGCAAGTGGGTGATCCATGTCCGATGACTCCATTACTGCTGAGCCGCACGTGCTCGACTGGCCTCCCCACGTGCTCACCGTCCCACCTCCGCCCGACGAAACTACCCTCCTCTCTAGAATCCCACCACTTCTCCTCCCACCCCCACCCCATACTTTTTGATGGCTTGGGCTGAAACGCACTTGTTGCCATGTTTGCCAATGAGCTTTTCTCCGATCTTCGTACTCTCCTACTTCATGAGCCCAAAAGTGAGTCTGACTGGCGCCGGCAGCGATCTTTCTCTAAACTGCAGCGCGGACTAGAATTTCTTTTTTCTTTTAAATCGACTTAAAGAAACGACGTAATACTAGTCATATGCAGGAAGAGTTATCCGAATTTAAGATGGAGCCAGAACCAACTTACGAAGTTTCAGCATCAGTTGAAATTAGGTTAGACTTTGGAATGGCAG
Source organism: Lithobius niger (assembly GCA_023313725.1). Lineage (NCBI taxonomy): Eukaryota > Metazoa > Arthropoda > Chilopoda > Lithobiomorpha > Lithobiidae > Lithobius > Lithobius niger. Next base: position 15,660 of record JAHWFP010008580.1, on the reverse strand, counting down.
CGTAGCGGCCCCTGAAAGCGCCCATGATTTTTGGATATCAACTTCACCAAAGGGAAGCTTTATTGAACAGATAAGGGCGCGTTTACGCAGCGACTCGCCTTTGCATTCTCGCTGCTAGAACTCAATCGCGATGGCAAAGGTTACAACGCTAAATGGATCACCTAAATCCGACATCGTTTGAGTAAATACTTTTAGTCTTATAATTCGTGCCAATAATATAAAGAATTCCTCATGACGAAACAATTTTCCCAAACGCTTCTGAACTCATGTTATTTGCTACACATAAAACCCGCCGCCATGTTGGAATTTGAGGTGATTTCTAGCTTCTAGCTGCGAGAATGCAAAAGCGAGTGATTGCGTAAACGTGCCCTAAGATTGGGTAGGAGGGACGATATAATTTCTACCTAAAGTAAAGTACGTAAAAGAAAAGTTAAAAATTATTTTGACTTTCACTCCCAAGTATGATCTTTTCGCTGCTACAAGACTGTCGGGGTAAGGTAGCCTAATGGTTAGTACGACCATTTCATGTGCAAGAGGTCCCCGACTCGATCCTCACCTCAGTCACCCCTTGGATTTTCGGGAAGAGAAGATCCCGGTCATGCCTCGTGCTCATGTCGATTGTGGCATGTAAAAGATCCAAGGAATTTCCGAATGGAATTACCTAGCAAAATTGTTCTTTTCTCCTTCCGGCTAAGGTTGGTTGCACGTAAAAAAGCTAAAGCTAGGCTACATGACTGTCAAATTTAGCGTATGACATTACGACACACAAATCCCAAAAATAGTTTTTCAATGGGCATTAATCTATAAATACTGGCCTATTTATTTGTAATTTTCCTAATTTGACGTCAATGCAGAGGGAAGACTGCGTCATGATGGCTTAAGGTATTAACCAAGCTATTTTGCTCTGACGTGTGGCCCTTTAAAAGGGCAACTTTGAAAATTTGTTCACTTGTTTATTTCAATTTTGGGATCTATTTTACTCTTAAACGCAAAAAAAAACAAAAAAAAAACGCGAAAACTGATACGTTAGTATATATGTTGATTTTTGTCTGTCAGCGATCCTCAACCATTAATTGAAAGACGTCACGTGAAGTGTATGCTTTTAGGTGTTCTTTCATGTTTCAAGTCTTTTAGCTGTACAATATTCCTGATTAATTTCCCTGAATATCTGATTATAGAAGTCTGATTGATGTTTGATGAATTTCGATATTTTAAAATAAAAATCTCCGTCATGTGATTTGGTTTTAGTGCGTCGCGCCAAACAACAGTGTTTTTTAAAGATACAGGCACCACCATTTTAACGCCCAATTAACAACAAACAAGTTTCAAGGTTTCCGGGTAGATTCTACGTTGCTCTTCATCACAGCTATGGGACTGTGCAGTGAGCATTAGTATACTAGGCGCTGGCTGGAAGTGTTAGCTTGTAGCAGCCGTAGCAAGTTAAAAAACGTCGTTTCCATGCGCCTTTGACAAGCGCCAGAACAACGGACCCCTGGAAGGACTTGCGCAATCGGTAACGTGCCGTGTGCATAAAAGCGGTTCCAACCGGTTAAGCTCCGTCCTCAGCAGCGGTGCGCTCGGCATTTAACTGTTGGCAGCCATCGGACGAGTGCGGATCGCTCACGTAACGGCAAAGTGCACCGCTAAGTGATGGCTTCGTGATGCGCATTGTATTACATGCAACAGCTCGTTACAAGAGCTCCGTTTGCATCATGCGTAACTAGAAAAAAGGGGAAAAAATTGGTATACGTTGTATAAACGAATTTGCGCATTTGTGAAACATATTTCACATCTACGTCATTTTTGGTTTTTTTTTTCAGGGTATAGATGACGCTGGCCCTTCTGCTTAAATATTCTTTCCATCTAAATAACGTTTAAACTTTTCACAACAACTTGAGAAATATAGTTTTGCTTGTGACGTTTCAAATGTCTACAATTTTGGAAAAAAAAGTTTAAGTTAGTAACAAATACGTATGAATTAGTTTGTGGCCGTTGGATGGAACAAAATGTTGGCCGTCAGGTGAAGAAAACGAAAAGGTAAAAAAAAAGGGTTAAAATCGCGTTAAATCCTCTACTCTACGCAATGGATATCAATCGTTCTTCTTGCGTCTAAGAGTGTAAAAGAGGATCAAGAATTTGAATATACAAAAAGAAAGTAGTCGAAATTGCACTTGAATAGTTTCGTAAGATCCCAGACATGCTTTAACGGTGTAATAAAAGCCAGCATTGATTCACAGTTTATGCTTTACGCCATTGATGATTAACCACATTCGCCAAAGTTGTGAAAGTTGTGCAGAAGAATCCATTTTTTTTTTTTAACTCAGGTTCAAGGTTTTCTTACTGCAGCGTCATTTCCCGTTGGAGGTTACAGTTTTTCTTTTTTCTTTTGAAGTAATATTAGGACGTCAGGCCGCTGGCATAACCAAAAGACACGTTTCGGTAGCTGAAAACTGTTTTACTAGCTGCAAAAATAGACATAGTACACCTAAGACCAGGACCGGTATCCGTTCCGTCGTCTCGATCGGTGAGCAGCTCGTTGTGGGTGGCTTTCCTGTCTTACATTAGAGCTTTGCGTGCAAGCGCTCTCGCAGGAGGTGCTTTCGAAAAGCCGCTGATTAATAAACGGTATTCGAGGTACTAAATAAGTATTCCCAAAATAGATTCTTTGGCTTCTGAAGGAGACTAGAGATGTGATATGCAATTCAGTAACCTTATAAAGTAACTGAAAGCTTCCCTGTTCTTTCCTCAAGTCTTAAAAAAAAATCCACAGGGAGGTTTCACGCGCTCGCAGGCGAATCCATGGTACCAGAAGGCTAGAGGGACAATTTTTCTAGAAAACTCTAATTGGAAATACCTACGACCTTTCACATACCGCTATCGACATGAGCACAAGACAACATAGGGCTCTTTTCTTCCATAAAATATCAGGGGCGGCTGAGGTCAGATTCGAACTCGGGGCCTCTGACATATGAGACAGTCGTGTTAACCATTCGGCCAGCTTGCCATAAAATGCAATCTTACCGAGCATTACTACAAATTGACATCGCGCCCTGGAGGAATTCACACAATTAGCAGTGGCATTTACAGCGTAATGCCGAAAGTTGCTGCATTTGGAGGTTTCGTTGCGCTCCCAGCCAAATCCATGACACCAGAAAGCGAGAGGGACAATTTTGCTAGGTAATTCTAATCGAAAATGCCTAGGATCTTTTACGTGCACAATCGACATGAGCACAACGCTTCACAGGGCCCTTCTCTTCCCGAAATTATCAGTGATTGCTGCAGTCAAGATTGAAGCCGGAACCTTTGGCATATGAGACAGTGGTGCTAACCATCAGGCCACCTTGCCTCCTCCCCCCCCCCCAAAAAAAAAGTAGCAGCGATGTCACCTTTCATTAGCGGTGCCCATTCTTCCCCCACCCCACCCCAACCTCTACAGGTTTAATGAGGAGTGACCACCCCCCACCCCAAAAAAGACCAAATAATCCCTAATACTGGTTGTGTTGCATTTTTATATATTAATATAACAGTAATTCCCCCCAAACTCCAACCCCTAAAATGGTTGAACAACCCTAACAGCACTGTTGCATTTCATTATTTGCTCATTTTTTTAATTTGCATGCTTTACGAGCTTTGTATTGCTGCAACTACTGACTTGCGTGTTGCTTTTCGTAATTTTGAAATCCCCATTGATGGTATTTGTAGTATGCAGTATGTAGTGAAATAGAAAGTACATCACTTGTGTTAAAACGATATTGAGCCATCAGAACAAGCCGCAGTCACTTAGACTTAATTAGTTGGATACGGGAACTGTTTTTTGAGGGAGGAGAGATATTATACTAGTTGCCCTGGATACCAATATGATTAGGAGTGGCCCTACACTACATGATGTTTTAACGCTACACATTTGAAGCTTTTCCATCGGTCGCCTCTCGTTTAAAATTCCACGATAAAAAAATTACTGCGATTCCGAAGCGAGATTCGGTGTGGTGTGCAGCGTCATCAGATCTAAAGTGCACGAACCACCGAAAGGCCGGAACGAACGATTTTCAGCCACCCAGAGCACCCGATCACTATCTTGTGTTCCGAACCCCCTCACACGAAGGTACCGCCCATCTTCGATTATTTCTCTTTCGACCTTGCTACCTGCGATTTCGCAGGAGTTGTTGTGGCTCTTTCTGTCTACACTTAACGCATCGTCGCAACAGTTTTCCCCCTACCCGTCGAGCCGAACACGACATTCGTACACAAGCCACCAGACACAAGAAAGAGCCCGTCAGATTCGAATCTGACGTTGATTATTTCGAAAACGTGCATTCCTTTTTTTTTATTATTATTATTATTTTGTATCCACGGCGAAGCGGCGTGCTTTGAGCGTCTGTGACGTCACAGTCACGTGTATTCCGGACTCCACGTGCGATGTATGCGTAGCCGGTTATCCTCCTCTCCTTGAATCGAACGTGCGTCCGTCCGCGTTGCTAGTGCCATCTCCCGGACTCGAAGCTCGAGCGGCCTGCGTCGCACGTTGGACGGTCACAACGGCACAGCGCCGTGCGGCGGCCCAGAGAGAGGCTGCGGCGTGCGCCTCCTTCCCCCTTTTCCTACAACCGGGACTACTAACGCTGGCCAACACCTGCAATACTCACCTACGTTACCAGGTAAGCTCGTTATCATTTTAAAAATAATTTCCAGGATTATTATTCTGGAAACAAATGTGAACAATGAATATTTACAGCTGGCAGCTGCAAGGCAATGATGTCGTGATTTTAATTTTTTTATTGACATGGTTATCGTTTTCTTTCCGTCATAATACTTTTTGAAAAAAAAATGTTTCGAAAATTATTAAGGGTTTCAGTACGCTGAAAATTACAGTAGTAAGCAAAAAAAAATAATTGTACGATGGCGTAGACGTTCCAAATAACGGGACAATTTTCCCCAACTTGGGCAAAAATAATTAGTACGAAACTTAAGTTTTGAGAGGGAACAAATAAAATAAAATGGCAGTCCACCAAGCATATAGAGTATTAATGGTCAATAACGGGTACACACAGCATGAAAACGTTTGCATTCTGTTCGTGAAGACATAGGGATATTTTGTTAACACTTTGGAATTCGCTTGTCTGTGTTCCAACTACATTGAACCGAAAGACAAAAATAGGAGTTGACAGTCAAAGTTTGTTTAACAGTAAATGCCTATTTAAAACCTAATTTTTGGATTTCGTGGTTTAATTCATTTTGCCGAAGTTTGGCAGCATTGCGAGAAGCGTTGTAAAATATGTATCTAAAACGGTAAAATCGTCTCGTGAACCCACTAACAGCTTACATCAGTAAAAAAAAGTACTACTTCAAGATCCAAATATTTTGTACCAACACATACGATTATTATTGAAAATGTAGTTTTAAAAATACAGGTGTTAAAATACAGGCGTTTAAATAATTTTAAATGCCTTAACGAGTGTGACGTTGTTGGGATGTGCTGTTCGAGAATTCCCGAAAAGTCCACGGAACAAAAATCAAAAAGTGGTTCATTGTGGGAAAAGGTTTTGTCCGGGATTCCGCCAAGCAGTGAGAACAGAGCTACAGTAGTTGATACGAAATCAATAGTCAGTTTGTTTGTCACACGTCTTCACCCAAAACCAAAAATGGTACAAGAGAAGCCACCAAGTTTCCAAAACAGGTCTGTCTTTGAAAGCAGTGATATCACTCAACCAGGAAAAGGCCGCCAAGGTTAACCTTATAAACCAGTAAACTTGGCGCATTGCCCTCTTCCTTAATTTTGTTTGAGCCAGGAGTAATTATAGTTGCCTCAAATATGACGGCCAGCACAAATGTGTTGCACAAATGTGTTGCACAAATGTGTCGGTCTGTTGCAGCAGTTTGAGAACGTAGTTCTGCAAAAAAATAAAGAAGAGAGCAACAAGAAAGCCGTGGCATTAGATAGCTAGCTAGTTAGCCAATTTGAGGGCACCTTGTCTCTACAAAGAACACGTTCCCACACTTTAATACCGAGAGTTTCTTCGTTCCTACGCATCCAATTCCAACCGATTTTCTAAGATTTCTGTCAAATACAGAATTTTCCCCGGTAGGCTTAAACCAGCTAACTCTTTTTACAGTTAAAAGACACTGTTTGCCAGTTATTTTTTTGCTGTTTTTACTAACGGGAACCGAACCCGAACCGGATGAGCCGCCTTTTTACAATTTATATCAACAATACATCATTTAAAAATTAAGAATTTCATCTACTTGACGGCGACCCACTAGCTTGTGTATAGGTGACAAGTTAGCTGTAGAAAGCCATGATTCCTTAAGGCAAGAGGGACAATTTTGCTAGGTAATTCCAATCGGAAATTCCTACGATCTTTTACATGCCATAATCGACATGAGCACGAGGCATCGCAGGGTCCTTCTCTTCCCGAAAATGCAAGGGATGGCTCAGATGACAAGTTAGCAATGATCTTTGTAGTGTCGAGTAGCATGGTGATGGAGGCCGGATTCTTTTCCCGGAACTAAAATTAAATCGTTACAACCGCTAAACGAAAACAATAACTGCTCATTTAAAAAAAAAACGCGGGGGGGCGCGCACAACCGCTTATTTATTGTTAATGTGCTATGCTAGTTTTCAGCACAGTGCGGATCAACTTAGGAGCAACTTTAATAACTTTCGACTTCTCAACAAAGAAGGAAGAAGAGATTTCTTTCGTCGTATATCAGTTATCTAGTAATGTGTTTTTGACGTTGGTAAAAGTTAAATACTATTAGCTTGGAATCAGCCCGAATCAAATACCATCATAGCAACACAAACACACACCTTACACAAACCGTACCTTTCTCAGATAGACCCGCCTAATTTATTTTTCTTGAACTTTGCAGTATTGTTCAATTAAGTCGTCTCCTTTTTCGTTTACGTCTTATTAGCTAACACCGTTTTTTCAGATGTTGTGTTTAGCCAAGTAGCGGTAATGACACGAACGCTCACTATAAAGGCGTACTCCAAGCTTGGGCCCATAAGGGTCCCCCGCCCGAAATTTTTGGGAACGTTTGATGTGTTTTTTAACTTTTTTTTTAAATTTTAAAGACAAAACCACCCTTCAGGTCCTGAAATTTTAAGGCAAAAGTGTTCCTAAGGACTCTGAATCAAGGAAAAAGTAATAAAATTGGAGGATATAGATGCTTTGAAGTGTTGAAGCTCTTGTCCAGTAATACCATTAGTCCTTTTGGACAAAATGTAGCAACAGGTTTCACAATATTTCATCTTTCAATGGAGCAATTTTTCACCAATTTCTGCATATGTAACAGGCTGTTGCTTGAAATGTGGAAGTTTTTCTAAATAATACCTTTAGTCGTTTTGGAAAAATTGAGTAAAAAGTTTCGTAATTTTCACCTTTCAATGGCCCAATTTTTCACAAATTTCTGCTTCTGGAGAAAGTTGCTGCTTGAAATATGAAAGTTTTTTTCAATAATACCTTTAGTCATACTGAAAAAATTGAGTAAATGGTTTAAGAAAATTTCACTTTTTAATAGTCCAATTTTTCAAAAATTTTAGCTGCTGGACCAGGTTGATGCTCGAGTTTTGAACGTTTTTCGCTGTGATACTTTCAGTCATTTTGCACAATGCTGAGTAATAGGTTGCACCATTTTTCACTTTTCAGTTTTCATTGGTCCATTTCCTAAATATATTCAGATTGTGGCGTGTAGTAACCCTTTAGCCTGAACCCTAACGAATGTCGTCATTCAACATAATTTTTTTTGCCATCAGGTCAAAATTTCACTTTTTGTTTATCTTTTTTTTTTTTTAAAGAAAAGTTAGTTTTCGTTGGAAAACATCGCGTGGGGGGGAGGGGGGTTGGTGGACCTCTCGCGAAATATTTTCCTGCATACGCCACTGCACACACACACCAGTTATTACTTAAACCACCGTATTCAACCTACAAACTATCAACAAAATTTGAATGCATTAAAGTTTCAAGTGAACTAAACACTACAGCAACATTGTGGCATCTAACCCTTACCAGACACGCTTGTTCGTGTACCTTTCCCGATTTTACTTCGGTTTCGTTAAATCTTATCTTGAATTTCCAGTGAAAAAGGTGACAATTTTAAAGAGGGAAAAATATTTTATGCAATGAAAACGGAAAGCAAGGAAGGGAGAAAGTCAAAGAAACATCAAACGAAATCGTTTTGTTTTCTGATTCGTGGTAGTTGGCATATCGTTTTGCTGTTCATGTGTGCTTCTTGTTATCAATGCAAACGAGCGCTGAAATTCGCTTGCTCATTCAGCAGATCCTTTTGTTAGTAGGCCTATAGTTGCTTTTTGTCTGCAGCTCTCTTTCAACTGCTTTTTGCCATTATTCCTAATTGAAGCGCCGTTAGCCAAATGGGTAATGGAAAAATAGGATCTCACCTTTGTTATCCTTTTTTCCGTCGAGTCAGGCTGCTTTTGGGTTCAGTATTCGCGTGTAGCTGATATTTGCTGATTGTTGGTTTAGCTACTAACAGCGCTCACATCAACAGGTTTAATTAAAATAAGGTTCAATAACTCACACTTTCGAAACTATATTCCAAGAAGGCCTTCTCCACGATAATCATTTCCACGAAACGGACATAAACAAATGGTTCAGTTTTCCCGATTATCTTCAAAACCAGGAGTGCGTAAATGCATGGGAGTATGTGCCAGCTCTTGTAACAAGACCGTCTGGGAGTAAAGCTAGGATTTTCGCTTCAACGACTTGAGTCCAGTTGAGGGCGCTTTTACGCAACCACTCTCCATTGCATTCTCACAGCTAGAATTTAATCGCGAAGGCAAAGGTTGAATTGCCATGGTAAAACGCTACCTGATTTAGCTAACTCCAACTTCGTCTGAGCCAACACTTGCAGTCGCGTAATCTGTTACAAGATAAAGAATTCCTCTTGACCAAACTATTTTCCCTGTCGCTTCTGAAACCACGATTCGGGCTGTTTTCGTTGCAAGTCGGCAGAGCTAAAACCGCCGTCAAGTTGGAATTTCAGATGATTGATAGCTTCTAGCTGCGAGAATACAAACGCGAATCGTTTCGTAAAAGCGTCGTAATTCGACCGCGCCAGAATCGTATTTTACCAAAGTGACGCTAAGGGAGCTAAATTATCAGCCAAAACACATCAACTTTAGAAGTGAAATAATACTGCAGTAACGTTACAACGGGTGTTTGTTTATTCATTAAAAAGTTTTAAGCACGTATTTAATGCATTCCAAGCTATTTATTTAGTTATGGTGGCGCTGGGTGACATAATGTGTAGCTAACATTGTTGCGAACCAGTATTGTTTATATGCATGACGAGCGCGCGCTCGGTTGTTGTCTTTTCATGTTGGTTTTTGAGGTGAAATGTAGGCTGGCGTTTACGCAAAGCTTGGGCCTCGAATAATAGATATCTTCCGATATTAGCACTGTCGTCTGCTTTTGATCGCCTTCCAAAGACTGAAGATCTACGGATCCACAATTTATTTATTTATTTATTTACATCCCTCCCGGTTGGCTTTCCTGCATAGCTCAGTTTTGCAACATTACATTACTGCAGACGCGTGTAAATGTTGCAAAGGCATTCATGTTCGTATTTTCCCTTCTTGAGAAACGGTTTTGATCCATTCACTCTAACCTATGTAAATGTTTCAAAAGCTATTTCACGCAGGGTGATGGAATATAGTGAAAATGTATATGTCCTTTTAACCAAATCAAAGCATTACGAACAATAAACACTTCAGAAATAAGCAAGGTGGTGTTATGAACTTCAAGTGCCGTATTCAAATTGCCAAACCTAAGAAACCTGTTTTCAAACTTTCAATGTGCCAGAAGGTCGGCTTTGTTCGGAATCCCGGACGTCGTACGCGAATGCGCAATGGGCCAGTTTTGGTAAGCAGATAGTCAGAAGGATTAGTTGTGTAAAAGAAATGGTTAGAAGCTTTGGTAAGCGACAAATTGGTAGAACTGGGGTGGTATCTGATCGCCTGCGACCATCAAAGGTTCATTCCTGAAAAGAATCTCAGCCAATGCTTTCACAGTAGTTTGTGATGCAACGGTTTCGCAATAAGTCATAAGAGGACGGAAAGCCAAATGGGCTCGAAAAGTGGTTAATAAGTACAGATGCAAACCTATTTACGTTGCTTTTTGGACTTTAAATGCCTGAGCGGGAATTGAACCCACGACCTTTGAGACCAAAGGTCGAAGTCCTACCGCTAACCACACTGAACGACCGAAAAAGAAACGTCCGTAGGTCGCATTTAACACGCTCGGTCGTGGGTTCAATTCCCGCTCATCCAGTGTGACATGTAAGTCCAAAAGGCAACGAAAATACGTTTGCATCCGTATTTATTAACCGCAGTAACTAAAATTTGTTCCTAGATTACGTTGTCGCTCAAATATTCGAACTTAACGCCAACGTATATTTCTTAGGTTCTTTGGACGTTATATTTTTGCCTTTTCAGATCGCGATTAGAAATCGTTAGAAAAATCGTTAGAAACATACGTGACAGTACAAATTAAAGAATTAGAAAATGAGGCTTGACAACATGGGAAGTAATCGCATTAGAGGTTTAAAATTAAATTTTTTCTTTACTATTCCTAAAATGTTGAATATAACGATTTTTAATTGTTATTTTTGTGTTTTTAGTTACAAAAAGAAAAGTTATAAGTTGTAAGATAATTTTCGGAATAGCGCTCTAATTCTTCACAAACTTCGCTTTTATTCCTAAAGTTGAACGTTACGAGACGTCGGTTTCAATCATAGCGTTCTAGCTATAGGGTGAGTCGTTTTTGTAACGAGTTAGAAGCGCAGGTAATTAATTAATCACGACGGCGTGGTTGAGCAGTCAAATTAATTATACGTCACTCGGAAGGAACTGGGCAGAGCAAATTCACGCCAAACGGATACCACTTACTCAAATCAGTTGCCAAGACATATTAATCATTCGATATTTTCTGTAATACACGGGATGAAGTGCTTCATAGCGTTCACGGGTTTCCGCCTTTACGATCACAACCCTCAATTGTTCTTTTATCTTCGTAAACGGCTGAATCGGGAAGAAGCAAACAGCGAAAATGGTACATTAGAAAGAAATAGCATGATACAGTAAGGGCTCGTTTACGCAACGACTCGCCTTTGCATTCTCGCAGCTGAAATTTAATCGCGATGGCAAAGGTGTTATTGCCATGGTCACTACGCCACCTCGATTAGCTAAATCCAGGGAGCTTAGATTATACGTAGCTTTGATAGGGTGGCCCCACTCAGTTGAACGCGTCTGAGCTATAGCGCAGCTATTTCTCGTGGTAAGGTATACACGAGCGAGATTCAGTTAGTGAAGTTTTTGCTCCCAAACCAATCCTCGAAGCAGACGACGCTTGGTTTTTCGAAACCAACAAAAAGGTTTGTTTTGTTAATCGCACCGACTAATAGTTCGAAGATTAAATGAAAACTAGAACATTGCTACTTTCGGTAGCAATGTTCAAGTTTTTATTTAACGTCCAAAGTATTATTCGGTGCGATTAAGTTGGCGAATGTTTTGGTGTGTTGATATCACTCCTTTGAAGTGCCGAACCATTCGAAACTTGGCGGCCCCTTTTACCAGTTTTGGTTTTTGATATGATATCACGCATTTTTTTTTTATTGCGTATTGACTCAACTCCACTACTGTGCAGAGGTGTAATAAAGTGCCACGTCTGATAGAAAAAAACAGAAAGTTAGACGGTACATGCTGTTTGAGATTATTCAGTAAACTGGGTTTAGTCTTATGAAGGTAAGCTAATTCGATGTAATGCTCAGTACAGAAGGCTTGAATGTAAAGCAAATTAGCAGCTTCTACTTGTTTAGCAGCTCTGGAATTTCTTATTTTAAACGGGGGGTGGGGGAACGAATTCGGTGTGAGACCATGGAATTTGCAAACTTTAAGGAAACCTATTTGCTGTTGTAATGTAGCAACCTTAAGTGATGTTTGGACAAGTTTTCGAACCTGAGCCTTTCCTACACCAAGAAAAGTGCCACGTCGACAAGAAATTGGTTTTCAACAATTTGCTACTACCTTTTGCGTATTGGTCGAACCATTATCAACTTGGTCACCTGTTTATAGGTTTTTGGTTTGGTTTTAATTTTGTTATAATTTGTTTTATTTAGCTAGATTTGGTGTGTTGATATCACTCCTTTGAAGGGCCGAACCACTCTCAACTTGGTGGCTTCTTTACCAGTGTTTGGCTTTGTTTATTTTGCTTTGTTTTTACAGTTGGTTTATTTTTAGTGAATTGGACGTGAATACAATTCCTTTGCAATGTTGTTTATAGAGTTATCGTGATACATTAGTGTATGTCTAGGCACGCACGTCAGTATACACGTTCTCATTGTCCGAACTTTGACCGTCCAATGAGAGACGATGCTGAGAATACTAACAATGGTTATAACAATATTTTCATGCTTGCGTGCCCTCCCACGCCATCCCCGTTATGCCCCCAGGCTCCAAACCATAAAAGGTACGCAGTTCGTAGTGTACTGCACCCATTCGTCCAATTTCATAGCTGGAAGCCTTCCCGTTATCTCGGCATCGATGAATAATTACCCTGTGAGATTTAACATGGGGATGAGCGGACTAGCTAGCTAGCTAGTTAGCTAAAAGCAAGCAAGTAGTAACACATTTCCAACGTTATTGAGGGTCAGATTTTGCAATGAAAGTAGGTTAGCTGGCATTCCTACACAGGTTAATTTTTGTCAGGTGGGTCATTGCTCTCGTTTTCAAGACAATTTAAGCTTTTGTACCGCATTATTATTTTCCCCCAAGTACCTGAAATGTGCCCAACTATGCTTCAGGATATAGGACACTGACGCTATGGCATCGCACTACAATGGTTTACAACCTCGATAATTGAATTGATGTGATGTTTGTTGTGATGGTTGTTGCCTAACTTGGCGCGACACACTAGCGTGTGTCTAGATAAAGAATTCCTCCTGACGAACAATTTTCCCAATCGCTTCTAAACTCAATTATTGACGAGTTTCGTTGCGAACTGGCAGAGCTAAAGCTGCGAGAATGCAAATGCGAGTCGTTGCATAACACGCCCTAACTTATCAGGATTGGGAGTTGGTTTTGTATAATAAAAGAAAAATAGGTAGATCATAAAAACAATCACACACTTAAATAAAAAAGTTTAAAATATTAAAAAAAAAAATCAATCATACGAAGCTGAAGACTTACTACGTAGGTTGTAAAACAGCTTCCATTAAAGAAATTTGTATTGTAAAACAAATGAAATATTTCTTGCTAGTTTCGTGTTAGTGTATTGCTAGTTTTGTGCTAGGGCCTTGGTAGTTTTATTAACGTATACACTTAATGCGGCAGGAATACTGAAAAGTATTGCTACTTTTTTATTTTTACGTTCTAGAAAGTGGTCAGTGGTTCCAAGAAAAACCCTTTCTTTACCTTTTGATATTTTCTACGGCAAACAAATTTTTATTATCGTTATTACTGTTAAGTTCTAAATTTCTAAATTTGTACCATGCGATTGATTCAAGACATGGTGTACATACGAAATAGGTGAATTACTACGAAGGGAAGTAAGCGGCTTCGTTTTCGTGACTGAAAGGAGAGCTGCTTCAACAGAAATGGATTGAAAATGTAAAATAATTGCCAAAATTAAAAATATGCAGCAGCGAGCACGATTTACCACTCAGTGGTTGCTTGCAAAACAAGCAAGAACGTTGAAATTTCTTTTGATGGTCATTGTTTTATGATAGAGCAGCTGTAATAACGTCACACTGACCGCGGAACTCGCATTGAGAGTCACTCATGTTGCAAGCTGCAAGGGGCACTGGATATTAACGGAGGCAAAACTTAAGAGCCAGTCATTTTGCTGGCTGCTAGGGGCACTGGATATAAACGGAGGCAAAAACGTAAGAGCCATTCGTTTT
>JAHWFP010008578.1:0-22278 GCA_023313725.1 Lithobius niger | reverse complement strand
TTCTGTAAATCAACGGCAATAGCTCCTACGCGTTTGCTACAGTTGAGTGCTGTGGTAATTTTGTTGTTAATAATAGAGGCTATCAATTGTACCAATTCCTTTTTGAAAACCAAATTGGTTTTTTGATAACAGGTTGAATTTTTTTAAGAAGGTAGAAATTCTTCCAGCAAAGAATTTTTCGACAATTTTGTTTAGAACCGGGAATAGAGCAATTGGTCTATAGTTACTAAAATTATTTTTTTTCATTCCTTTTATAGATAGGCCTGGTTGTTTGCTTTTTCAAGGCATCAGGCCAAATTTCAGTGTCTACTATTGCCTCAGTAAGAGTTGTCATAAATTCTGCAGTTTTATTATTTGTTTGCGAAAAGTGCTCAGCCAAAAAGTTATCATGGCCACACGATTTTTTCAGTTTAAAAGTCGAGATAATGGAGACAATATCATGATTGCTAGGTTTTAAGATTTGCATTGAATAGGGAGAGGTTAATGGATCTGCAAGATGTTGTCTACCCGGTTGGGGTCTTATGAGAGACTTCTTTTTTTTTTAAGTTTAGTACTTCGTGCTGGAAAAAAATTGTAAAGTTATTACAAATGTTTAAATCATCTACGTTGGGATGATTTTGTAGATTCCAGTGATCTTAAGTTCAATATTTCTATATATTTCATTGGGGTCTTTCAGCAATTTTAAATGGTTCCAGTTAACATTTTCTAGTTGTTTTATAATTCTTTTGTGGTTTATCTTTTGGTAAGTTCTCGATTGACTTTTATTATCATTTGTCAAAGTCTCATTGTTGATATTACAGATTTGAATTGCCGTGAAGTAATGGTCGACAAGTTTGATTTTTACCACAAAGGAATTTATGCAAAAAATGTGTCGTCCTGGAATAGATAAGGTCTATGCAGGATTTAATAAGTATATTATTTGTTAGTTCAGAAGAGAGAACATCATGGTCACTGAGCCCACAGGGAGAGGTGGAAAATGGGGGAAACAGTAAGTTCAGCATTGGTAATGACAAGGTCAGGTTAACTGGAGTTTTGACCAGTTCTGTGTCTGGTAGGCTCACAACATGCTGGATGATGCCATGATCTTGTAAAAACTTCAGGAATTCAATAGCGGCACTTTTTTCAGATTAAGAAGTAAGGAGAGTAGTCCAATTTATGGTAGGGAAATTGTAGTCCTCGGGGAGGATGATTTGGCAGTCCTTGGACTGCGTTATAAAACGGTTGAGAGAAGAAAGGAGAGCTGGCCAGTTTGCGTTGTAGGCGAGCCGATAACAACAGCCAACATACAGATGACTATCGTTAGCGAGATTAAGCCGACACTGAATAAAGTCCCACTCTCCGTGGGGGGTCAATATAAGTATCAAGGAGGATCAAAAGGATGCCAGATTTAACATAAATGGCGACACTGCTATGGTGATTGGGTTCCTATCACAATGATACAGAATGTAACCGGGAAGCCCAGGGGTGCAATTATCCATTCTGTTAGAGAGGTGTATCTCAGTGACACAGATTATATCCGGATTTTTCATGGTGACATGAAATTTAATTCGTCAAGCTTGTTAAGGATCCCCTATGCGTTAAAGTTTGAAAGATTAAGCGAGTGGAAAGTTTTGTTGGCAATCTTATTTGGCAAACACCCTTTCGAGATTGCAGTTTTACTCTCGAATTTAAAGTATGTTTGGATCATCCTCCAGATCGTCTTGTGTTAAACTGTTGGGTTTTCTTCCGATCCAGAAAGGTGCAGCGAGTTTTCGTCATCGTCGCCTTCGATCAGATCACTCCAATCCCTTGAAACACTAGCATTTCCTTTTAAGTTAGCTTCAGATCCTTTTTTTTTCCCGGATGGTAACTTTGTTTACCGAGACCCAGCTTGGCTGTTGAGAAGATTACACTTAAAAAATTGATCAATAGTTATTTGCATAGTGGTAAGTTCTTTGGTGGGATCATGTGTAATGGTTGAGAAAGCGGCCTGGTTGGAGGTAGTAGGTGTTTTTGCTTGTTTACGTCTTCATCCAGTACAATGAGCAACACGAGCACCTGGTAACCAGACGTCAGAACCAATAATTATGTCAGCAAAGTTACTGTCAACAGTGACACAAAACTATTTGTAAGTTGGGTATGATGTACGTAGAGCGAAGCAACCTCAGTAAGCCCAAAGGTGGTTTTAATAAGGCATTGAATGTGCTCTATTTTTGTACTGACGTGAAGCCCACTAACAATGATTTTTGTGATCAATTGCTGACTATTAGGTGGCAGGACTTGGGTGATGGCAGTAGCCTGGGATTGTGCACAAAGAGTGGGTCGTTAATTGGAGCAAGCTGGTAGGGCAGGCCTCTCTGCATTCCCCATATTAACTGGAGGGGCAGTTTCATTAGATTCACGGTTAGCTTCGAGATTATATTTTAGGCGTCGGTAGTCCCTCCGGGAAAGTTGCGTTATAAAATCCTCAAATTGACTAATATTGGTTTCAGGAATGGCGACAGGAGACCAGGAGCGAGGGCGCAGCGACGCTTGTTTGTCTGGCGTGGTGGACGAATGAAAGTTATTTGACATTGCTGGGCATGTCTGAGCTTCAGAAGTATTGCCGAAAATTGACCACTGACCGGTAGTATTGTTTTCGCGTGTGTTTGTGTCATCAGGAGGTGTAATAAATAGACAAAAATCGCTGGAAATAATACTAAGGAAAATTGGAAATTAAGCCAACAGCAAAAATCAAAGCCACCTTTATGCACGTACGTTTCATCGGAGTGGCATGACACGGATTCGAACCAGCTACCCAGTTCGCCCCCAGATCACTTGCATAGCGCCTTAGTTACTATGGCCACATCCTCAACTGGCATAAAGATAACTCACTGAACCCGTTATTAAGGTCACAACCGTGACCAGGGCTCCATTCGACCGAAATTCACTCGGCCATAGTCAATGGAGAGGGAAGACAAATCATATACTAACAAGGCTCAATAATAA
Source organism: Lithobius niger (assembly GCA_023313725.1). Classification (NCBI taxonomy): domain Eukaryota; kingdom Metazoa; phylum Arthropoda; class Chilopoda; order Lithobiomorpha; family Lithobiidae; genus Lithobius; species Lithobius niger. Next base: position 19,311 of record JAHWFP010008578.1, on the reverse strand, counting down.
CGACTAAGGCGCTATGCAAGTGACCTTAAGTAACGGGTTCAGTGAGTTATCTTTATGCCAGTTGAGGATGTGGCCATAGCGACTAAGGCGCAATGCAAGTGATCTGGGGGCGAACTGGGTAGCTGGTTCGAATCCGGGTCATGCCACTCCGACGAAACGTAAGTGCATAAAGATGGCTTACTGAACTACGTTATTTCTAGTGTTTGATTTTCGCTGTTGGCTTAATTTCCAATTTTCCTTAGTATTATTTCCAGCGATTTATGTCTATTTATTTCTCCTTTATTGAGCCTTGTTAGTGTATGATTTGTCTTCCCCCTCCATTGACTATGGCCGAATGAATTTCGGTCGAATGGAGCCCTGGTCACGGTTGTGACCTTAATAACAGGTTCAGTGAGTTATCTTTATGCCAGTTGAGGATGTGGCCATAGCGACTAAGGCGCTATGCAAGTGATCTGGGGGCGAACTGGGTAGCTGGTTCGAATCCGGGTCATGCCACTCCGACGAAACGTACGTGCATAAAGGTGGCTTACTGAACTACGTTATGTCTAGTGTTTGATTTTCGCTGTTGGCTTAATTACCAATTTTCATCAGGAGGTGGACAGGTTAAGCTGGCATCCAAATCACCAGTATTTGAGGCATTTATAATAAATCTGGCAGTAGAGATGTGAGTTTTTGGACAGCAGGAGATAGTAGGTTCGAACAGTTTGAAGCGAAAGGAAGTTTCCTGTTGCACTCGAGTTCCCTCGGCAAAATGGACGGCAGCGATGGTTTCACCATATTGCACTTCAGGAATCCGACAAATTCTTTCGCTTGAAGGACCAAATTTAGCAAAACCCAATCGGACTTCAACAGTTAGGTTTCCGACCTCAACAGCAAGACCTCAACAGCAAGTAAGTCATTGTGCATAATGTCACCGATCACTCTGTACCGCTCAATGAGGGTGTCGCCAACGGCGAACGCTGTTTACAAAACCATCTTAAACCCGACGAATTACCCTGTTGAAGAAGGGAGAGAGCATAGTCCGGCAGGTCGGTGCACACAGTATGGCAGGCTTCGTAACAGAGGCAACAAGAAATAACACTATCACCAGAGAATATAGCAGAAAGACATCTGCGACAGGAGCTCAGTAAAACACGTCCATCACTAGCGGTCGCCATGGTGGTATATTGTTTAAACTCATCACTAAAGTAATTTTGCGTTAAAATATTAAAATCGAACATTTGTTTAAAAGTAAGGACTTTTTGCTCCTTCTGTAGTGTTTTAGCAGTTTTGTATTGATTTCCTACATTGAATAACACTTTAATAGATTTGTTTAGAATCGTCTGTAATCGTTTTATCCGTAGATGTTACATGCATATCGGCAGATAGAGATTGTTAGAGATTCCAACAGTTGTCGTTTTGTTTTATTATTCAACATATAACGTATCTACATCATTTAGGACGTATTTGTGGTTATCATTTGTTTATGCAGTGAAGCCTTACGAAAAACGCGTACTGCACTCTGACCATTGGCTTTATCATTTTAGACGTGGAATCTCTGTCAGCAGCACAAGAGTTGTAGCATGAAAGCTTCTCGCGCATAGCAAGACGACACAGAATGAGCGAGCGAAGCGAGCGACTCCGCTAGTTTGATAATAAATTGGAAGAAACTTCCTAAGTCTGATAACGAGGTTATCAATATGCGAATAAAATTTCCAATTACTGTCAATGTCAAGCCCTAGATATCTATTTTTCACTTTATCCGGACTTTTACAGTCACACCTCTCATGGTCAACAATAATAATAATAATAATAAATTTATTGCGTTTTCAAGGCTCGAAGGTTTAAATAAAAACTTGCGAGAGCCACAATATATACAATATCTTACACAATAAATAAATAATCGATATCATTAAGGACGTATGATGTGTGTGTGTGTTTGTTTGTGTGTTTGTACCTCTACTCCTCTGGAACCAAAGCAACTACAAAGATGGGAGTAAGACCAAATGAAAGATAATTTAATTGCACACAGTATATAGGCCTATTTTCATCGCTGTAACTTGATATTATCACCCTCAAATATGCGAAAAACCCTTAAAAAATAACGTCAAAGTTGGTTTTTTAAACCGTCTTCATTGTTGTTCATGACGTCATAGATGTTCATGAATATCTCCTCGAGCAAAGAGAGATGTTCTGGAGCACAGCGAGACGTGGCCGAATGAGCCGAAAAAATAACCTAAAAGGATAACGCATTTTGCAACATACCACATACAGATCTTAAAATTGGCTTTGTTTTAACCGACTTGATGCACGGAAAAATCAAAGCAATAGATTTGGTTTTAAAAGGTGCCAAACATTCGGGTTTCTGAAGCACGGAGATAAGTGGATTGAGCGAGCAAAGCGATTTCCACGTATAGTAAACCTTTTCAATGTGTGTGTCGGTTTGCCCTCTCTCAATCTTTCATCTTTCACCTTCATAGGAATTACCTCTGGAGAAAAAGACGTACAAACGTGCAAAAAAACAAATCGTATGTTTTGAATGATTAAGATAAAATGCAGACGTGCTTAGGCATGTGACAAACGAACTGTGAGCAACATTTGCAATTAGTTTGCATCGAAATAATCAGTACATCGAAATAATCAGTACAATAATCAATACAATAATAAGTACATAGAAATTCCATGAATCATGGATCGTGTTGAAGCACTGAGGTGATCTGCAGAAGGACGCAAAAAAAAAACCTAAACGGACGATGTATTTTGCAACGTAACACACATAGATATTAAAATTGGTTTTGTATCCATTGTGTTGATGCTTGGAAATCTAGTTTTAAAACGGTGCCAAACATTCGTGTTTCTGAAGCACGTTGGTGCGTGGATTGAGCGAGCAAAGTGAGCAATTTACACGTAAAGAAAACCTTTTCAATGTGTGTGTGTCGCTTTGCTCTATCAATCTTTCATCTCTCACCTTCATAGGAGATTACTGACGTTCTGCGGATGTTTCTCCAAGTGTGGGATCATCAGAAAGTGAAGTGATAAGATTCCCATAGAAAAATCTGTGCTGAACAGGACGTAAACAACAATATTCTTAAAATAATTAAAACAAGAAAACCCATATAAAGAGTATGCTAACACGAATTACAAGTGACGTGTGGTTCTTGGTGGTTACATTGATTCAGTCACGTTTCTGAGGAAATGTTTGCGTCATCAGAAACAGCGCTCTTCTGATAAATCGCTTGATCTTTTTGCTTGACTCCTTGGACGTAAAAAATAATATTGACCTTCTCTCGAGATAATTGATATCGCATACTACACTCTTTTAATTTGCTTGATCGTTTTTTATGTGGAAGGTCTGTCTGAATCAAGTGTTGCAGCAAGAAATCTCCTCGAGCACAGCAAGACAACGTGGAATGAGCGAGCGAAGCTAACAGTTGTCTGTAGTATTAACTTTTAGTTTTTGTAAGAATTTATGAATACTTGTTTTAATTTTTTTTTCAAAATTCCTTTGCATTGATAGTTTAATATTTGTGGTTCCAATTTATTGAAGATGTTTGGTATGTAATAGGGTTTGTTTCTTAATCGTTTACTTTGTTTTCATCATAATTTTTATATTTATTTATGTAGTAATTCTTTATTACTACCACAAAGTCGCCAAGTTCTATAATTTTTTTATGTTATTTTTTTTAAATATAATTCATTTGTTTTTTCACCTTCTTTCTCAAACAATACTTTTATTATTTTATTCTGCACTCTTTGTCATCTCAAAATGATTAGTCAGTAGCAAAACCATAAATTTCCATCCCATATCTAAGCAAACTTTCTATCCATGCATCGTATAGAATTCGTTTATTTTTAATATTAACAAGTATTTTATATTATATAATTTTTGGATAATTTGACGTAGTTTTGTTATCAATTGTGTTATATGCTGTTTAAAATCCCATTGCAAATCTACATCCATTCCTAAAAATTTATTGTTTTCTTTAATTCTATTTCCCTGCATGTTCTTTCACAACTTTCTTGATTTTTATTTTCTCTTATTAGTAGGCAGTGTTCAGAATGTGTAATTATATGTTTTTTATGTTTATCTTTCATTTTAGGAACTGTAATGTCTACTTGTAATGTTTTTTCCTCACTTATATAAAGTTCATTTTCGATTAGCTACCTATTTACCATATTAAAATCCTTTTATAAATTTCCAATCATCTTTTCATAATTTGAATTACAGCTTCATCTGCAAACATATATATTAGCGTTCTTTTGGCAAAATCGTGAATATCATTTACATATATTAACTACAGTAATGGCCTTAATACAGATCCTTGTGGTAAGCCATATTTTATTTCTTTGTAATCACTATATTCCTCTGCTATTTTTACTTGTGCTTTTCTATGTATTAGATAATTTTGATTAGGTTTAGAATTTTCTTTAGTATCTTTTGGTCAAATGTATCAAAAGGTTTTTGAAGGTCGATGAAGATTGTGCCTACATATTTTTTTCATTTAATGCTTTAGTTATCATTTCATTTATTTGTACTAACAAGTCTGTGGTGGCTTTGTTTTTTGTGTAACCATACTGTATGTTATTTAGTATCTTAAATTTAACTAAAAATTCTCTTATTTTATTTGAAAGGTATTTTTTTATTATTTTGTCTATTATTGATAATAATGAAATTGGTCTGTAATTGTTTTCATTAGTCTTTTCTCCCTTTGTATATATTGGTCTTAGTACTTGTATTTTGAATTGTTCTGCCAATACTTATCAATCATCATGTTGATTAATTTACTTATGAATCTTGATGTGTTTTCCTTTGATTGTTTAAAGTTAGCAGTACTAAAACCGTTTATACCTGTTGCATTAGTATTTTTTCAGTCATGTATGAGATGTGCAATTTCTGCTGGAGTAGCATACTTTACATAGAATGTTTTTTTTACTTATTTTTGGTTTCTTTTGTTTATTTTTCTATAAATAGTTTTACAGAAATGTCCATTTTTATAGTTACTATTTCCTTGTTCAAATCATTTTTTAAGTTTTGGTACTTGCTTCTAGAAATTTTAGTTAAAATCATTCCTTAGATTTTGGATTTCTACGTCTAAGGTTTGAATAAGTTTTATCAATTTTGTTTTCTTTATGTTTCCCACTTAGCTCTTTTATGATATCCCAAACATTTTTATTACTGTTTTCAGCCTAGTTGCATAATATTTTTGTTTGCATTCTTTACTTTTCAAGTTAATTTTTGATTTTAATTCTCGGTACTTTTTTATAGTTTCTGTTTTAATGTTTTCTTCCTGCATCTTTATTAGCTTCAAATATAATAATAATAATAACTTTTATTACAAATACAATTTTACAATTGTATGCTCGAAGCTGCTCATAGACAGTTTGTGTGAGCTTCACAAATGTCATGTACATCAATACGTCACATTACTATTCAACATGTTATCCCTAGCCGTAACTTACAGTTATGTATAACATTATTTAATAATCTTGTCTTATTCTATTCTAACAGTATAGTTTTTACAAATTCACTGAAACATTGATTTTAGAACTATTTCATCTTTTAAGTTCATTTTTAAGTCTTTATTGTAATATAATTCATAACTTTATCTGGCATTTTATTAAAAATGTGAGTTACGTACCATTTTTTATTTCGTTTTCCATATGTTTTGTTCTATCTTGACAGCATGTATTTTGGTGAATTAGTCTTAATCTATGCCCTCTATGTTCATTTTTATTTTTGTGTACACTTGAAAAATAATTTTTTTTAATTATAAAATAATAATAATAATTTATTGCCAACGACAGTGCTCGAAGCTTCAAGAGCTTGTGTGAGCAGCAATACAACAAGATTTATACACTATTACACAAATATTAACTTTGAATGATGAAAGTGTTACATTACATTGCATATAATTATACATATTCATACATTACATGGGCTAACAAGCATATCTACCCTCACCACATTGAATAGGACAATTATCATTTCTGAGTCGTTAACCAATCCCTGATATTTAAAAAAATATTATTTCTAGCTAAAATCGTTCTTATATCGGATGGAATATCATTTAATATGGATGGAATAATAATAACAAGGCATCTTTTACTAAATGAATTTCTCCAAGTAGGCACATGGAGCCAAGGAAAATTTTTTCTCCCTTGTCTTCTTAGTTTAGTTTGATATGTATTGTCAAAGTAATTATTAGTAATGACATTGCGCTTATACATATTTGAAAAGTTTAAAAGCTTGTAGTTCTTAATTATATCCTTTGTGAACATAGTATGCCTACTGCCAAATAATGCCTTTACAGCCTTATTTAAAGTCCGTTGTAAACTTTCAATATAACTGCTTGTTGTCATCCCATAAATGGTACAAGCATATCTGACCTGTGAAGGCACCCATGACTCATACAGTGTTTTCTTAATTTTGGTTACAAACGTGCTCTTGACCATATACAGGGTTGGTATAATTGTCCTAATTTTTTTTTTAAATTTTCAATATGTGTAATAATTTCTAGTTTTCATCGATTTCAATTCCCAGATAACCTAATGAAGCAACTTGTTTAATTATAGGGCATTTGGAACATGTATCATTATTTTTATACTGTGATTTTTTTATCTTTGTTAATGTATAATTCATTAGTATATAAATACTGATTTATGCTATTAAAATCTGTTTGTAGATTTCGAGCCACGTTTTCTTGGTTTTTCCCTATAGATACTAAAAGAATATCATCTGCTTACAAAATAATGTGGCATTGAAGTTTTCCTACAATAATATCATTAATATAAATAATGAATAAGTGAGGGCCTAAATTGAACCTTGCGGTACTTCATATCGGACATAATAATAATAATAATAATAATAATAACAATATTATTAATAATAATGTTTATTTTCAATTACTATTACAAAAGTAATGCAATTCTGGAAGTTACAAAAAATAACTTGTATGAGTTTACAATGAAAATAGTTATTGGTAGTTAGACTATTATACATTACAAGAAGCTCAGTTGGAATGTTGTTTAATAGATTTATAGATTACAATTATTTTTGATATTATGTTATTAGGTATTTAATGGTGTTCCTGAAATTATTTTATGTGATAGACCTTTTTTAATCTTGTAGTCGTGAATAGTGCAACATATTTTCTGATAATTCGTGATATAGTTTTGGTATATATCATTCTTTCCGTCTTTTTCCATACTAATTTGCCCATTTTGGTACAGTGAATCTCTCCTTATTTCCCTTACTTCTTTTTAATATTTTATTATAGTTTTTATATTTGTTACAGAAATATTTTTTTGTTAATATGACAAAATATTTTAGATCCTTTATTTTCATAATTTTCTTTTCTTTATATAAAGTTAAGGTATTTTTTTTAATATTATCTTTAAACATTATTTTTACCATCTTATTATGTATATTTTGTAATCTATCTACCAAATATTCTGGTGCATGACCATATATCTCCAGACCATATCTTATGTTACTACTTATCCATGCATCATAGATAATTTTATTTGGTTTTTCTGTAGTACATTTTTAATAATGTATATCTTTGGTATGATTTGTCTTAATTTTTTTATTAGTCCCAAAATATGTTGTCTAAAATTCCAGTATATAATTCTATTCCTAAATATTTTGTTGAAATTTTTTTTCAATTTTAACGCAGTCTTTCTCACAACCCATTATATTCATTTCAATCAGATATTTGCAATTTCCATTATTTTTTTTTTATCCAGATTTCTTTTTTTAATTTCATTTTTGGTACCGTAATATCCATATGCACTGTTTTTTCTTTGCTAATGAACAATTCATTCTCAGTAAAATAGTCATTTAATATATTGAAATCATATTGTAAGTTAAACATCATGTCTTCATACTTATTATGTATAGATATTAATATTGTATCATCTGCAAATAGATATATGTCTTTTTTTTCTAAATTTACATCAATATCATTGGTAAATAATAATAATAATAATAATAATACTTTATTAAACATAAAGCACGAGACTCAATGAGTCTGTATGTGCAGATACAACCAAAATAGCAAACGATTTAGTAACATTAAAACATGACAATACAATACACTGCATAATGCAGTTCATTTTATATATTAATACATTATGTACAAGTTATAAATATTATATACAATGAAAAAAAAATAAAAATAAAAAAAATAAAACGTAACATAAATTCATCATTGTTCAATAAGCCATGTTTTTATTTATCGTTTCACAGTGAAAGTTGTCGGTAAATGCCTTAGGTTTTCTGGTATTTTGTTAAAGATTGTTGGTACCAGATAATTATAATTTCTTTTGCCATACGAGTTCCTCCATATTAGTACTTTTAGCCAGTTATTGTTATTCCTTATTTTGCGTGTCACTGGTTCCTTATATTCATTCAAAAAAATATTGAACAATAATACCATATTCAAAGATTTGTTTAAAGTTTAGAATGTTATTTTCCTTTTCGAGTTCACAAGTTTTCTTATTATCGTTAGTATTAAACAGGACTTTTAGTGCTTTATTCAGAATTCATTGTAATCGTACAGTTAAGCTAAATGATGTTGACCCAGAGATAACGCTTGCGTATCTCACTTGACTTAAAATCCACGCATCATATAACGTTTCTTTTGTTTTTCGATTTATCAAAAATCTTACTTTATACCACATTGGAATTAATTGCCTTATTTTGGTTATAATATTGTCTACACGTGTATAGAATTTCCAGTTTTTATCGATGTTCAACCCTAGGTACTTAGTATTGTTTACTTTCTGAAGTGTTTTACACCTACAGTTACTGTGGGTGTGGCAATTCGTTTCGTGCAAAATAATATTGTTGTTACCTATGGTCATATGAGAAGATCTGATCTGTAAGCAGCTAGTTTTATTTTCACTTATGTATAATTCATTTTCATCAAGATAGTGAATTATTTTATTAAAATCACTCTGAAGATTTTTTATCATGGTTGTTTCACAGTTGTTGATTGATAAAATGAAAATATCATCTGCGTATAATATTCTATATGTATTCCAGTCAGTGTATTCATCCAAGTCATTTATAAACAAAATAAATAGTAAAGGTCCTAATATAGAGCCCTGTGGTACACCATATTCTATCTGACACCATTCACTTAGAGATTGTTCAATTCGAACACTACATTTCCTATTGGTTAGGTAGCTGTTTAAAATGTTGAAAATTTTTCCCCTCAATCCTAATTGGTAAATTTTTCCTAAAAGTTTTTCTTTATCTAGAGTATCGAATGCTTTTGTAGATCAACCAAAATTGCTCCAACATGTTTACCAACGTTGATAGCTCTTGTAATGTGGTTGTTAATTGTTGTAAGCGCACCTAATGTATTCTTACCTTGTTGATAACCATACTGATTTTTGCTGATTAAGTTAAATTTTTGAAGGAAATTTTTTATGCGTTGTGCGAAGTAACATTCAATGATATTATTTAGAACAGGTAACAATGCTATTGGTCTATAGTTTTCAAACGAGCTTTTACTTCCCTTCTTGTAAACCGGTCTAATTATCTGCAATTTTAATTTATCTGGCCAAGTTTCTTTCTCAATAATAGCTGTAATAAAAATGTTCATAAATTTGGTCGTGTTATCTTGACTTTCTTTAAAATGTTCAATCAAGAACCCATCGTATCCTGTAGAATACTTAATTTTCATTGACTCTATAATTGCATTCAGTTCATGAGAAGTTGGTGCAGAAATCATCATCGTATTCTTAAAAAATGTCCTGTTTTTTCTCCTCGTAGTGTTAATGATCCCAGTTCCTTTTTTTTCCCTTGTAGTGTTATTACTTCCAGTTACCTGAATTTTATTAGTGTCTTTTAGTTTTTTTTTGTTATTTTTTAAAGTGGGAACTTGAGCCATAAAACAATTTACCATACCGTTACAAATCCCTTCTCTACTTAAACTTTCAAATGCCGTAGTAATAGTCTCATCAATGTTAGTTTTTACATTCTTTTTTCCAATAATTTCATTTAACTTATTCCCAATATTCTTACTATTATTAAAGTTTTGATTAAAAAATTGTTTGTAGAAGTCTTGTTTTGTCTTTATTATTTCTTTGTGAACAATTTTATTTAATTCTTTGTAGCTTTTAATCAATTCACCTGATGGTGTTTTGCTTTTACATATTTTCGACCATAATTTATTTTTTTCATTTATTTTATTTAAAAGTTGATTATTCATCCATTCTGACTTCATAGTTTTGTTTGTAGGCAGATTTGTTTGTACAGTTTTATTATAGTTATAAATATTAGTAATGTTTTTTTTCAATATCATTATAGATTTCATTAGGGTCACTTAACTCATGCAGATGATCCCAATTAAAGCAATTCAATTGCCTAATAATATTTTTATGATTTAATTTGTAATTTATTTTAGTTTTTTTTGCTTCGTTCTGATTCGTACAATTATCATCTAGAGTTTCTAAAATAGTATAGTAATGGTCTGCTAATTTGATTTTAACAACATACCCTTTCGCATTGTTATTTTGTAAGTTAGTAAAAACCGGATAAAGACACGATCTAACTATTTTTCCTGCACATACTTCCTCTCTTGTAGGTGAATTTATCTGCGTATTGTATCCCATTGAAGCCATTAAATTCTCAAATCGTTCTATATCAGGTTTTTCAGAGATATCTTGTGTTTCCTTAAGCAAGTTAAAATTTAAGTCGCCCATAACAATAAAATTTGTTTTTTTTTCTTGATTTTTCTTTTTTAGTAAATGCTTAAGTGCTTTTAAGAAATGTGTTCTGCTGGATGAAGGTTTCCTATAAATTACAATTAAATTATATTTCGTTTCCCTAATGTCAAATATAATATCTAATACATCATTTTCATCAATTTTCATACTATTGCACATAATATTTAAAACATTGTTATCATTGATGAAGACCATGATGCCTCCACCTCTCGCATTGTTTCTGCAAACACAAAATCTGATATTATGTGGGATATCGTAGCAAGTGCTTTCTTCTTCTTTGATATTTATTTCAGTGAGAACAATTAAATCCCAGTTGAGTTGAGCAGCAGCAATGGTTGCAAGAAATGAGTCCCAGTGTAGCCTACAACTTCTGATATTGACATGCACAATTTTGACATGTTTTCGTTCCTCAATAGTCATGAAGGAGCTCTTTAGGTCGACAAACGAGTTTACCGACGTATTCACAAACTCGTTCTTATTGTTGTACATTTCCATTGGATCCTTGTGTTTCACTCATTAGCTGGTTCAGCTCCTCTTCACTTTTCACTGAGACTATTTTTCTTTCTTGTTCATTTTTTTTAGATGGATTTTCCCGTTCCTAAACCAAATGTATTTGTAGTGTTCCTTAGTTTGTTGTTTCGTTTTCCACATTAGGGTTTTGTAAAAAGGCGTAAGATGTTCGTTTATGAATATTCTCGATTTGTTCCCATTTTCAAATAAGTCATCATTAGTTATCCGTATTTTCTTTTCCAACCAAGCATCTCTGTACTCACGACTTCTAAATTGCACTACGATCGTTTCTAGTCTATTTTATTTTTTGATGGCAGTCTGTGGGCCTTCTCAATTTGCGTGTCGCAAGAGTCTTTGATATGTAGGCAATGAACTATCCGCTGAATTGTATCTTTCATATCTTCATTTTTCTCCATTTCCACATTGAATATTTCTACGTTCTTGTTTCTTCCATATTGATCTTGTTCTTCTTGATTTTGTTTTAGTTTCTTCATTTCCATTTTTAGTGTATTTGTGTCTGCATCACTAAAGCTCTTTCCTTCGATTTTGTTTTCTAAGCACAGAAGTCTCTTTTTTATCTGTTCATTTTCTTTCCTTATATCTTCATTTTTTTTTTTAAGTCTTCATATTGTTTTTCCATGAAGTGTATACTTTCCAGGATCTTGTCAATGTTATCCAATTTTGGCTTCATTTTCATCAGTTCATCCAGTTTCCATTCCATTCTGATCAGTGTTTCTTCATTTCTTTATGTGTCTGCCTCATTCTCCTCATTTACTTCTTTGTCCACGTGTTCATTAATTTTGTCGTTTCTGCCTTCATGTGTGTTATCTTATTGATTGTTAGAATTTACTCTAATTTTTTTACATCTTTTGCATTCCCACAGTTCTCTTTTCTGGCTACTGTAGCTCTTGATAGTACTATCAGCCAATTCTGAGCAGTTGTAGTGAAACTTTCCCCTGCAAACAGCACATGCTAAAAAATCACCTTCTTTTAATTTAATAATGTTTTCACACTCTTGACAGCGTTCAGACATTTTTTTTTGTGTGTTCGAAAACAGAAAAAAATCAACTGGTTTGGCACTCGTCTGTGAACTGGTTTTAAACCGGTTTAATAAGGTTCATTCTGGTTTAATGAAACGAACACATAAAATTTCATGTTGTTGTTGGTGATTTCAGATCAAACCAAACCAATCTGCCTCAAATTAAAAACGTTCCAATCACTTTGTGAAAAGTATTACAGGTTCCCAGGTTTCACTCTATGTGTTCCTTGGACATTCATAGTACTCACAGTTTGTTGTGTAGTTCACTTGACATCTTTTTACCAATGAATTTGCTTAGTTTCTGTAGAGTATCTCCTGTGTGGAGCAACATTGATCCGCCATAATAATATATAATATATAATATATAAATAATAATGCTTTATTTAAGTACAAGTACATTGTTTCAGGTACAAGCACTGGCACGAAGTCCCAATGGACTTGTATGTGCAAGCAAACTATATATTTTCATAATTCAATTAGTTTTAAATTTCTAAATTGTTACAATGTATATAATAATTTTTTATTTACTTTAGTTAGACAGCACAATAAATTTTTTTTTCAATTTACCATTACAAATTATTTACATACATTCACACTATGATTATATACAAACACTTATATTTACACTAATTTATAGTTAATGTTAGTACTGTTGATTTCTTAACTTTAAAAGCTTCTTCATCATATTAGCATTATTATTATAATGATAATAATAATAATAATAATAATATAATATTTATTCAGCAACTCTAATTATACACATAACGTGCATGCACGAAGCCTCACTGGCTTGTTTCTGCACTGAATATTAGACATTTATACATACATTCATGTAACGGTAGTTGTTATATAGTGTCTTTTAACAGTACCATTTTTCTAGAAAAATACATTATTCAGTACGCTTGATTTAGTAGCCAATTTTTTACAATTTTTTTAATATTACCTCTAGTTAACGTCGATCGAATTTCAGATGGTAATTGATTAAGAATGGAAAGCATCTTCTACCATACGAATTTCTCCAGGTTGCAACCTGTAACCATGCTGTATTACTTCTTCCAACTCTTATAGTTCTTTTTTGATAATTGTTATCAAAAAAATTTTGTGATTATTACATTTAATTTGAACAATTTAGTAAAGTTAAGTAGCTAAAATTTATTAAGAATATTTGTTGTCAACATTTTAACTTTTGAGCTAAAGAGTGCTTTTGTTGCTTTATTCAATGTTTTTGGAGTTTTTCAATGTAGGTTTCGGTGGTTGAGCCAAATTTAACGCAAGCATAGCAAACCTGTGACAGTAATCAAGATTCATAGATCATTTTTTAAATTTCGATTCCAAATGTTTTATTTACTCTGTATAGCATCAGTATAATCTCTCGAATTTTTTTCTTTACATTTTCGTTACGTGTATAAAATTTCCAGTTTTCATTAATTTCAATTCCTAAGTAGCGGAGCGAGGTAACCTGAGTGATTTTAGGACAGTGGTTACAATAAGAGTAGTTAACCATGCAATTTTCATTATGTGAACAGATAATACAGGTTTTTTTCCCCATTATGTGAGGTAGCTACATGCATTAAGTTTGTTTTGTCATTTTTAATGTATAATTCATTGCTATATAGGTATTGAGTTATGATATCAAAATCATTTTGAAGATTATTCACCATAATTTCTGTTTCTTGCTAAGCGATATAAGAATATCCTCGGCATATAAAGAGATTTGACAACGATAGTTTTCTTCTAGGATATCATTTATATAAATAATAAACAATAGAGGGCCTAAAATTGAGCCTTGTGGAACACCATATCCAATATTGTTCCAGTCACTTTGTGAATCTGCTATTTTCACACTGCTTTGTCTATTGTGCTTGTAGTTTGCAAGAATATGCAACAATTTTCCTCGGATACCAATATTGGAAAGTTTATTAAATAAATTTTTTTTGTCGATCGTGTCAAATGCCTTTTTTTAGTCTATTGCAATGATACCTACATGTTTGCTGTGATTAAGCGCATTAAGAATTTTGTTGTTGATCATACTCAGGCTGTCCTAAGTACCAATTCCCTGTCTAAAACCGAACTGAGAGTTTGAAGTTTAAATTTATAGGAATTTATAACTACAATTTGCAAAGTATTTTTCAATAATTTTATCAAGTGTTGGAAGTAATGCAATTGGTCGGTAATTACAGTATTGATTTTTTTTCATTTTTTTTGTAAATAGGTCTTATTATCTGTTTTTTTTTTAGGTTATCAGGCCAAATTTCCGTTTCAATCAGGATTTTTTCATAAAAAAAAGTAGTTTGTTCCTTGCTATTCACAAAATATTCAAGAAAGAAACCATCATGTCCACAAGATTTTTTTATTTTGAAATTTAGCATAATACTGAGGTTATCTGAGCTTGAGTAGGTTTTAACACTAACTTGTATCGAGTTGGTACAATTTTTTTTTATTTATGTTTTGCGTGTTCAGATAAATCTGGTTTCCTTTTTTTTATGGGATTTGAGAAGAGGTACCTCTTGCAGATAAAAGCTTGAAAAGTTGTTGCATAATGTTTTTTCTTTAACTTCGTGGAAATTTTTTAAAATTTGGTCGTCTAAATTAACTTTTTTAGTTTTTTTTCCACTACAAACTGCATTTATTTTATTCCATAGTTTGGCACTATCGGGATTATTCTGTTCAAAATAGGTTTTTATAGTAATTTTGTCAGTTATTTGGATTAGTATTTTTAAATTTTTTTAAGGTTTTTTATATTCTTCCAAATCTTTTTTATCCGGTAATTTTGCTTTGGATATTTTATTCCAAAGTTTATTTTTTTGTTAATAAGTTTTAATAGATCCTGGTTCATCCATTCGTTTCTATATGCATTTTTTATTTTTTTTGTTTTTAATGTATACTTTCGTGATTGTATTAATCTTGTAGAAGTATGTTACAACTTTTTCAATTTCATTATAAATATCATTTGGATTAGTCATTGTTTGTAGGTATTTCCAGTTATAGTTTTTTAAATGTAAAATGATCCCATTTAAATGTATCTTTTGGTAGTAAACTCTTTCAGATTCTTGTTTATTTGTAGAGTTATGCTCATTCTAAATTTGAATAGCCGTGGAGTAGTGATCAGCAATTTTGTTTTTTTATCACGAAGAAATTATAACAAAATTTATCAATTTGACTATAAATTAGATCAATACATGATTTAACCACTTTTCCCCTTGATCTCTTCCCTTGTAGGTGAGTTGATATGCTCAATTAAACCAAGTGCAGCCATACAGATCTCGAACCTCTCAATGTCGTGTTTTTCACTAGGATCTAGCTGCCCGTGTACAATATTAAAGTTAACGTCTCCCAGAAGGAGGAGATTACTATCTTTTTTGATATTTTTAATATATTCTTTTAGTTTTGTTATAAAGAGTTGTCTACTAGCTGATGGCCTTTTATAAATAGTTAAAATCTGAAAACATTGTTGTTAAACTTAATTACACTTCGTTAACATCAATTTTTAACTTTTTGCAGATTGCATTACGAATTGTGCTGTCATTAATAAAGAATAGAATACCCCATCCTCTAATATTTTCTCTGCCGTTAGCAAATTGTGTGTAGCCATCGATTTTGTATAGATGACATTCATCTTCCGAAATATTTATTTCAGTAAGAGCTATTATGTCCCAGTTACTATTTGCTGTGTAAAATTCAGCAAGCCAACAATCCCAATGACGTCTGCAGCTACGTATATTTGTATGGATGCATTGTAAGTTGTTTGTTGGAGCACTATTGAAAAAGGATTCAAGGTCATCAAAGTTTTCACAGATATCATTGCAATAACTGTCTGGCATTAATTCGTTATTAAACTTGAATCTGGTTGATCTGTTTCCTGTGTTGTTGGCGTAGGTGTTTTATTTGATTCGTCATTCTCCTTTTTTTTTATGTGGTTAACAATCGCTTCGAGGTCCTCTTCATTTTTGATGATTTTTGTTTTCCGGTCCTTTTCATAATGTTTTGCCTGGATTTTGCTATTCTTGAACCAGATAAATTAACATTTTTGCTTGAGTTCTTGTTTTCTTTTCCACAGTAGGCTTTTATACAACGGGGTCAGGTGTTCATTGATATAGACACGATCTGTGTTATTTCCAAAGATATCACTGTTCTTTAGGTGTTTTTTATTTTTACTTTACAGCCAAATATCTCGTTCAGTTCTACTTCAGAATTGTATCAGAATTGATGGGGTTTTACTATTTTTTGATGGTAAACGATGTGCTTTGTCAATCCATTTGTCCTTAAAATCTCTTAGTTCGATTGCATCAGCAGTTCTGTAGATAGTATCACGCAAATCTTCCTTCTCTTCAGTCTCCACTCCAAATATTTCTAAATTTTGGTTTCTGCTATACCGTTTGCTTTCTTCTTGTGAGTTTTTCAGTATTTTAACCGACTTTTTAAGTTCACTCATATCTTGCTGGTTTGTTTCCTCATTATTGTTGGAAACTTTGTCACTTTGCTGGTTTTTCATTTTTCTTTCTAGTATTTCAATTCTCGCATTAATTTGTTTGTTTGTTTCTTTCATTTGTTTTAACTCGTTTATCACTTCCCATACTTCAAGTTAACAAATTCAATACTTTTCAGAATTTTGGCATTTGTTGTGGATATTTTTTAATGCATAATCAATCAGGTTGAGTTTAGTGTTTGTTCTTCCATTATAAGCTATTATGTCTTTGTTTTTCCTTTTCCATCGTGTTGTATCTGTCGTTATGTTCTTCTAGTAGTTTCAGAATTTTGTCGTTTGATATCTTGAGATTGTCAATAGTAATAATAAGATTTATTCAAGTGTATGCGAACATGTTAGCTGAAGCCAAACAAACATACAAAACGCACGAAGTCTGAAAGACTTGTTTGTGCAAGCAATTTCCATATAAATTAATATTTTCATTCCATTATACACGTCTTTAACCATATAACTAACCTATATATATTGACTGTTTATTAAATTTGCTTTAAAAAAATTCTATAGTTTTAATCCAATTTTAAAATTTCAGTTTGTATGTTCTTTTGTTAGTTTTCAAGTTTCTTAAATGTGTAGGTTACTCGTTCATGTAGTGTGGTATCATGTACGTTGTCCCTCTTTTTCCAAACGAGTTTCTCCATTGTAGTTCAATTATCGATTTATTATTACCTCTTACAGCTCTTGTTATTTCATTCCTTTTTATCAATTTTGAAGTAGTTTTTTCTTATAATTTCAAACCTGTGTACTTGTTCAATATTTAATAAATCTATGCGTTTGTATATGTTTTAGCTTTTTTCATTTTCATGTTTTTTAAAAAGAACTTTTATAGCTCTGTTTGTAACTTTTTGTAATTGTGAAATCATAGTTTTTGTTGTAGACCTATAAATTGAAATACTATATAATTTATACGCGACATAAGTAAAGCTTCAAAGACAATTTTTTTTTCATTTAATGTGTTTTTAATTTTATAAAGAGTTGGTATTGTTTTTCTGATATTTAAGCTTGATTTTTCGATATGTTCATAGAATTTCCAATTGTTATCGAGTTCAAGTCCTAAATATATGTTACAGTGCTTGTGTATATTTTTTTTACAGTTACACATTGAAGTGTTATAATTATCCTTACAAATGGTTATGTCGGTTTTTGTGTCCTTCATATGAAAAGTTTTTATTGGTATATGGTATGTTTTGTCATCTTTCATTATAAGGTTATTTTGTATAAGGTAGATTCTGAGTTAATCATAATCGTTTTGTAAATGTTTATTCATTTTTTTACTGTTGTATTGTATTGAGAGTAAGAAGATATCATCAGCATAAAGTGTTATTTCAGATTTCCATTTAACATCTAGCAAGTCATTTATATACACTATAAATAGAAGGGGTTCCAGTACGGAACCCTGTGGCAGTCCATACTTTATGTCTTTCCAAGTGCTATTTTTATTTCCAAATTTTACACTACATGTTCTATTGGTTAAATAACTTTTTATTATGTTTAACATCTTACCTCTGAGACCACTGTTATCGATTTTTCAAGCAGAATGTCAAATCTTAGTGTGTCAAAAGCTTTACTGAAGTAAATTTGAAAAGCACTCACAAATTTACCCTCATTAAGAGCTCTTGTCACATTGTTGTTTATTTTTTCTAATGCATCAATTGTACTTGTTCCTTTCCTATATCCAAACTGGTTTTTATTTAATATATGTATTTGTTAAAGAATGTTTCAATTTCGTTGGCAAAAATTTTTTAATAGTCTTATTGAGAACTGGATATTGGTCTATAGTTGTTTATGTAATCTTGTTCGCCATTTTTTAAAATTGGTCATATTATTTGTTTTTTCAGTGCATCTGGCCATTTCTCAGTTTTTATAATACTATTTTTGAGTATTACCAAGAATTCAGATGGGTTTTCTTTTGTTGCCACAAAATGTACTAACAATGCTAACAATGCTCTCATTCCGGTTTGTGACGACACAATCGTTGACTTGATTCTGTCTCGTGTACTATTCACAAAGCCAACTGAGACAGCAGCTACCACCCCACCCGACCTTGGCACTGTAATTGCTCGGATGATGATCCGCGCGTAGCTGTAATTTGGAACGCGGAATGTTATAAGGCAGACCGAGTGTTCCTTTAAAGTCAAACAATACAAAACGACGCCCAAGTAAAAACTAAACACGATCTCGTTTCTGAGCTCGAAACTCAAATGGAAGAGAAAGACGCAATGCCGGGGGGGGGGGGGGGGAAAAGAACAGAGCGGGCAGAAGGGGAATTGTGTCTTCGTGACGATTGCTGATTAGGGGAAGTGGGGGGGCCAGTTGGTGATGTAAGCATTCCAGTCTCACAGGAAAAAAAGGTCCTGAGGAAGGGGGCTCCCATCTGAAATAATTCTATTGACAAAATACTGGTCTTGGATGCCTCACTTGCACGAGCTCTGTTGTCTTTATTTTGTTTAGGAGGAGAAGATAAAGTTACTATGGTAAAATCCACCCACATTAGTCAGTGGAGAGAGAGTTAGCGATGCGACGAGCCTCTTCACACCTGTGTTGAAGTTGGATTACGACAGTA
>JAHWFP010008577.1:82416-98787 GCA_023313725.1 Lithobius niger | reverse complement strand
CCCCAGTATATTTATTATTCGTATGGAAACGCCTGTTAAAACACGATGGAAACGTTTGAGTTTCGCCACTTTTCGCGTGATTCGTACTGAGAGCCCGGGACATTCGTACTGAGAGCCCGGGATGCGGTAATACACGTTACCGATTTTCTACATTCGTCCTGCTTTCGGTTTCGTTTTCAAGAATGGTGGCATCTAGTGAGAGGTCTTCGAAGCTTGTTCTCGCGTCCGCGTGCTGGACACTATATTGATAACAACCAGCTACTACGACAGGGAAAGCCTCAATTCCTTTCAAAGATAACAGTATCCTGCCCTACTTTGGTTCCTAGTTTCGTTTTGCTAGTGGTTTCGTTTGAGAGCGAGTTGTTAGTAGTGGGCATCTAGTGGGCGATCTGAGAAGCTCGCTCTCGCTCCGTCTGGTCACTCTCGCGCTCAGCTCTACGGTTTTCCTGGGCAACTCTCTCTTATAGTATGGGATGTCTTAAGTCGTAAGTCTTATGTCTTACATGAATAGTCTTATGAATTTGAATTTGAAAGAAAATTCGACAGAAAGGCTGCTGGCTTATGGCTTCGAGTATTCCCTACTCCCAATTTTTGTATTCGTACGGTGGTATAAAGGAGGGTAACACAATATCAAGACGTTTTTTGAATGTGAACACGGAAGGGGCTTTCACAACTTCCGCCGGTAGCTTATTCCACAGGTTGCACACTCTGAAAGCAAATGACTCTTGTCGTAATGATATCCGGCAACGTTGTTTCACAACCTTAGCTCCGTGGTTTCTAGTCCTAAGATCATCAGTGACAACAAGCCAAGATTTCTCAAGTGGGTTGTTAGAGTTAAGTCTTGTATGCAAAGATAAGATCTCCGCGAGAACGTCGATAAGCTAGTGTGGGAAGTCTGAGTCGTTGTAAACGTTCACTGTACGGCAGATTGGATAAACCAATGACCCTCTTTGTTGCACGTCTCTGGAGTCTTTCCACTTTGTCCTAGTCGCGTTCAAGTCTGATCCACCAAGCTTGGTTTGCGTATTCGATGATGCTTGTAACAAAACTACAGTACAGGTTAAGGAAGATCTTTGGTTGAAGCTCGTCAAAGGTATTTCGGACTGCTGCTAACACAGCGTATGCCTTGGCTACAGCAGATTGGACATGTGTAGAAAAGGAAAGATCGGCATCGAGAATGACGCCAAGATCTTGTAGTAGCTTATTAGAACCAAGGTCGTATATAGTGTGAAGATGTTAGTTGCTACACCTAAGGATACAACACTTGTTCTCATTCGTAGCATCCTTCCTCAACTGTGTTACTCTTTGGGATCCTTCCCTGCCCTGCAGCGCTTTGTAACCTGTTGTTTTGCGTCATTTCCGTTTGGAAATGCATGCAAGTTTGCGTGACTCCGTTCACCTCTCTACTAACCTCCACTCTTTTCTTGCCGCTGGCGCGAGCGGTTGTGTGATCGGCAATGTCGTCGTTATTGAGAAAGGAAATGGCGAACAACGACAACTTCAGGTGGAACGAAATAGTGGACAACTACAAGCAAGGATGGATGCTGCGCTTCGTGGACGGTTTCGTAAAAAGGCGGGAAAGCGACGCCCGTTGGGAAGCGAAAGGCCGCCGACAATGTTGAAGATGAGCGAGACAAAATGGTGGCTTGTGTAGACAGCATCGGCCGACGTGGTGAGTAAGATGTAGTTGGTTGATTAAAACGTTGGCTGTGTGCGATTGTTGTAGGATAGTGGAAATATAACGTGGGAATCCGTTATTTATAGTATGGCCAGGTCGTACGAATGGTGATAAGACTACTAGTGCCAACACGTTGGTAGAGTGGGCGAAAATTCCACGAACTCGGTCGTGAGGCGAAACCACGTGTAGAATTATTATAATAGTAATAATGAATTCCACTTGGTGAAAAAGTGAGGCGGGCACTAGAAGCCGGCTGAGGGTCGTGCAGGGGAATAGCCTTAGGGAGTAGCGGTTGTGGTAGGCTCGTTGGGAAGTTGGCAGTGAACGATGTCGGAGGTTCGACTGGCGAGTGGAATCTTGTGTTGGCCGCGGAGTGGTCGGCTGTTAAGTGCATCGGAGTGGACCTTGAACGCGAGTTCTTGTGGTGCTGACTTGGGCGTAGGCGACGGTGAAATGCGTTGCACGAGGAGATTGTGCAAGTATTATGAGAGCGAATTCCGTCTTGCAGACGAGGGGCCGGGCAGAGGTCCTAGCCGTGAATGCCGTCCGAGGGTCGAAGTATGAAGTAGGCCTAACGAGCGGGGGTATCGTCGGCAGAGTGATTCGTTGCGAAAAATATTAAATTTGGAATTATGAGCTCCGTCGATCGATTGGGTGAACTCGGCGGCACGAATTGGGTGAAATTCGTGGTCGCGGTTGGAAACTGGGCCACGGCGGGATTCGAAATTTTGTGGCTGACATTGCTATCAAATAAAAATGCGGACTGGCAGCAGTGGGAGGTGTCGAGTGGCCAGAAAGTCGGCAGTGTGATCAGGAGAGGAAAGGCGGCCCAGATTTAGGGTGCAGGTTGTGACCGTGAGCCGGTTGGCTTGAAAAATTAATTTTTTTTTGTACATGGGACGGTGGCATTGGACATCTAGGGTGAATGATTGGCCCGGTTTAGATTTAACTAATTTCCGATCGTTTTTGTAATCGGGGCAAATAACTGGCAGAATTATTTTACCTCGGACGTCAAATTTATAAAATTCCGCTATCCAGATTTGATGGGAGAATGGCAGGTGCGACGTTGCGAGATGTACATGTTGATAGGCATAAACATTATTTTTTTTTTAATGTTTTGGGGAGTATGCTGCCGTTGCTATGTGATGTACTGGTCTGTGCTGTGGACCGGTTCGATATTGCTTCACCGCAGCTAGCGGGTGCAGGCGTTTCTGAGGTCGTCGTGGCTGCAACAAGGTGGGGGAGGCACCGTACGGTGCATGAGTGAAACGATAGTGCTAACGCTACGTGTTCTGAGCTGGGTTAGCATCTTGGACACAGTCCAACCTGGTTGGGTGGTTCCAGGGGACGGAATCGGTTGAACAGGTTGAAGCGTAGTCGGCTTCGGTGGAGGCAAAGGCTGGGTGATCGGTGGCTTCGAATGAGTGGCACACGTGGGCCCGGCTGGGCCGACGTCAACCACTGCATCTAATGTGGGGAGGTGCTTCGCTTGTAGGCAAGGCAGACAGCCTTGCAGGTCGATGTGAGGGAATTGGTAACAATTCTGGATGTGGTATGGTTCCAGGTGCGTCTGCATGCGCATGCAGGTGGTTCCGAACGATATGGCGGCTGGGGTGTACATCAATTGGCGTAAGGCGGTATGAGTTCCGCGGATTCGGTATGCTGGTTCTAGTACTGGCAGGCACGTATGGCATGTATTCTGGGGGGCATTGTGCAGTCCGGGCGTCGGCAGGACGACGGATTACCTCGCCAGTGCGAGGACGAGTTTGGCTACGACTATCATCGGAGTTGGTGAGGCGTTTACGCCCGGGCAGGGGTGCCCAACAGGATTTGTGTGTCTCCAGGGCAACGGCACACTGCAACAGTTCAGGTCGTGGGGCAGGTGACCCGGTGTAGAGATGATGGACACCTTCGGGGTGTCGTGGACCGAGAGGTGCTCATGGCTGGTTCCCACAGGTTCTCGCCTGGACGAGTGTGTGTGCACGTCCCCGGCCGAGGCAGTCAGGTGGGCAGTGTTCGTGACACCGGCTTGGAAGGGGGCTCCCTAGTTCAGTCTGCTGCAAGCGATGCGTGGAGCTGGACAGTGGGGTTGCCCTGAGGGTCTCCCTATGGACCCTTGTGCAAACAGGACGGCCACAGGTTTCTGGGGCCGGTGCGTCGGTGCAGTGGACGTTTACGGACCTGTACGCACCGACTGCACAGTTTAGTGGTGCAAGATTCCGTGTCGTAGAACTGGCACGTTTTTGAATCTATCCCAAAGAGTAACACAGTTGAGGAAGGATGCTATCATGCTACGAATGTGAATTGAAGATTCTACCAGAGAACTTGTTCTCGCAGGAGAATCTAAGTTCTCAGAGTAGAATCTGACGAAACTGTTAACGTTGAGTACCCTCCCGCCTCCCTGCTACGGACTCCGCGCATGCTGCGTGCGAAAAGAGTGGAGGTTAGTAGAGAGGACAGAACGGAGGGGAAGTAGGGGCGGAAGTGATGCAAATTTGCATGCATTTTCAAACGGAAATGACGCAAAACAACAGGTTACAAAGCGCCGCAGGGCAGGGAAGGGTCCCAAAGAGTAACACAGTTTCGTCGGATTCTACTCTGAGAACTTAGATTCGCCTGCGAGAACAAGTTCTCTGGTAGAATCTTCAATTTTAATTAAGGTTCATATTCATTCCTCTACCCAATTTGTAACATGATGAATGTTGTCTTGGAGGATAGCAGCGGTGTAAAGCGGCTTGCTTTCCCGCCACCCTGTTGATTCTCGTGCACACATCTCCGCACCTTGTCTTGTGCGCGCACGTTGGTTTTGGCACCACGCAGTCTGGTGCGGGCACGTGCAGCAACAAGTTGCGACGAAGCGAGTTGCCCTGATGTCCCCAGATCGTCATATTATTGAATTGTTTTGTAAGTTCGTTTGTCGTCGTGATGAATAAACCCCTTGTTCAAGAGCTATCCAGTGAGTTGTTTGTCTTGTTGGGAATAATGGATGGCCCATACCCCATTATAAGTGGCGCCCTTCAGTTTAGACTCGAACCTGGCTGTAAATTTTATTTTTGACGATAGCTTCGAACTTTCCCGTAATGCGTTGTCATGTATATGACTGTGAAGTAAGTTCAAGATTATTTTTGGTTGTGGTTTGAACTGTTCGTAAATTGCTGCCAGTTAGATTAGTGTGTAGAGACAGTTTAGTGTAGCACGCTATACCAAGCAATTTTTGTAGTACCCCTGTAGGAATAGTGCCGGCAATTAATAGCGTAGTTCGTGGGATTGAACTTCCGTGAATTGCATGAATTGTCGTGTTCGACCTGTATTATCATCGTTTGTGCTTAGAAATGTGCCAAATCGCCACTAGAACTGCAATTTTGGTTGTATTCCACCAGCGCTGCGTTACGTTAATCCTGAACTGTGCTGGCGTTAAAGAAATTTGGTTTGTTTGATATGTATTTTGGCATGGAAATGTTTATTGTGTTCGAACAATGGTGCCTTGTCGAAATTTTGTTGTGGTAGTGGTGAAATTTGCGGGAAAAAACTGTGCGTGCATTGAATTTAGCGTACTGGCATATGCATTTCTTTGTTTGGAGCAGACGGCGCGATTGCATGAATGAACTTGCCTTGGAAGAGTGTAGCGTGGGTCACATGATTACGAACGGCGCGAAACGGTCGAATTGATCGATAAAGTGGCGAGCGTTGGATTGGCTTTGGTAGTGCTGTGTCTAGATGTACGATTTTTGCCTCTGTGTTTGCAGTGTCAGATGATGAATTTGATTCGAATTACGAGTTGGCAAAAGATACTGTGTTGCTTGCTGGTCAGGATTTTTATTATGTTGGTACAGACTATTCGCCTTTGCCGAGGTTAGAGTGGAGTGCCAATCTGTCGCCAGGCGCTACACCAAACGAACACGCCATGGATCGCGGGGGTGACGAGAGCGGTGCGGGACTTCCGGTTGGCGACTCGGGACTTCCTGTGGCGCTCGATGCGAGGGGTCAGCCAGCTCCGCAAGCAAGTAGTTTGGATTTGGCAACTCTAGAGGCCAGAATAAGTGAAAATTTGTCAGCGTAGGTGAACTTGCAAGTTAAGGACAGTGTTTCCGCTGCTGCCTCGCAATTAAAGGCACAGTTAGATAGTTTTACGAATGTATTTGCTGCACAGATTCAAGCACAACTATGTTGTTGACCAGGGGTGCATAAAATTCTAACTGGACAATATTTCCCACGAAAATTTCGTACAAATTTTTCAAATTTCCATGGCCTTTCACTACGCAAGTAAGCCATTTTTCAGCAAATTTCCACAGTTCTCTGAAATTTCCCGCGAACCTCGTTCTGGCATATTCTGCACCCCTGTTGTTGACTTTAGCATTTCAGTCTCAGATCGGGAATTATGCAGTAAGCATTACTCCGACTAGTACCGCGAGCGCTACTCCATCAATTTTGGTTACTACTAGTGCTGCAAATATGTCATCAGGGTTACCGACCGCTACACAAACTGTCGCCAGTGGCATTAATATTGCAAACAGTGCCGCGAATTACAGTCCTGTGTCATCGCCAGCTACCATGTTATCTGGTGCGAACATTGTTGCTGCGTCGTCGACAACAATTGCTGCTGGTGCTGTAAATTCGTGTACTGCAATTGCTGCAATTGTCACTGCTGCTGGCGTTGGTAACTTGAGTTTGGCTACTTCATATTCTGTAGCCACTACTAAGCTAAATACTGCTGCTGTGAACACTGTCAATGTTGCTGGTAATTTTTCTAGTGTTGTGCCAGCTGTTGTAACTAGTTTGCCTACTTCTAGTGTGGGTCTTTCAAGTGTTGTCACAAGTACTAGTAATGTCACAACAACCGTTGCTGCTGGATCTGTGTCTCCTTCTGTAGTCAATGCTTGTGTGTCAAGTTGCCCTCAACCAACAGACTGGGTGAAGGCGTTTAACGTGATTAATGTACAAACACCAGTGCTAGGAGTGGGTTGTAAGTTGAAGGACTGGCTAGAGCAGATGGATACCTACATTGACAGCAAGAAGGTGTCTGGCGATGAGCTGCGTACACTTCTTCGCACGGTGTTGACTGGGAAATATATGGCTTGGAGGAAGACGTATCCTGATCAGAACCACACGTGGGCTCAAATCCGCGCGAGCGTCAGCACATCAGGGTGAAGCTGGACGCGGACTACCTGATCCAGATTTCCAGGATGCGGCAGCGTGAAGACCAATCTCCGCACGACTTTCATGACTGCTGTGCAAGTCAAGTGTTTGAGTTTGACCACCCCTATTCCGGAGGAAACTCAAGTGCAGATGATTTTGCTGTACTTCCTGCCTGACGTTCGCAACAAACTTGTTGCAGTGAAGCCAAAATCTTTTTGTGCTCTGCGTGCTGCGATCTCTGACTTACCAGATTGGCATCTGTTTCCCGGTCATCACGATGCCAAGTCATCTGTGGACTGTGTCGTGCATCATGGACTGAAAACTGATACCAGTGTTGTGCAGAATTGTAAACCACTGCCTGTTGCTAAGGTCATGCACTCTTTTTCAGGAGGTACTGTTTTGCCAATGAATGTGCATGCTTCTTCTTTTCAGCAAGGGTTGGTAGCGAGTGGTTCGCCTAGTGTTCCGCAAGGTTGCGAGCGGTATGCCGAATGTAAATGTGAATTCGCAAGCTGTTGGTAGCCAGTGTTACAGTACTGTAAGCCAGTTTAATGCTAGTAGTCTTGGTGTGGCGAATAACACACACAATTCTAGGCAAAGTTGTAACCCTACTGGTAATGGTAATTCTAGTGTGGTCAGTTTTGCGAGTAACATGAATGCAAATGGTTTGGATGGTGGCAGTACTGGTAACACTCGGTCAAACCAGCAGAATGCTAGTGCCGTTCAAGGTAACTCAGTTGGTTGCCAAGGCGTGTGATTGTTTTGGGGGATCCGAATGTACAAAACAGTAGGCCTATGTTGACGAATCCTGTTCAAAGCAACCAAGGTGCTACTGGTGGTTTTGTTTTTCCTGTTCAGGCAAGTGGTGTTACGGGTAACCAAGGTAATGTTGCGAATGCTGGTTTTGTTGCAAATTCTGTGCAAGTTAGTGGAAATGTTGTTTCTCCTTCAGATTTAGGTGGAGCGGCTTGAGTTACAAACACATCACAGAATGTTCAGGGGCAGGGGGGTTCCGCAAGAATTTTAGGCTACCTCGTAGCGAGTGGCTTAAAACTGTTGAATGTAATACTTATGTGTTAGGCCACCTTGCTAAAAAATTGTCCTTCAGGTGTTACTCCTATGTGTTTGATAAATCTTTGTTAACCTGGTTTGATGTACCTTGATATTTCTGTAAAGGGTTCTCTCTTCGCTGCCTGTACGGATTCTGGTGCTAAGCGCAGTTGAGTTGCATGTCTCGCAGCTGGCTGCAGCTTTTGTTTCCGTAGTTTGAATTGATTCCTTGGCCTAAGGATAGTGCATGGTTCTGTTGCAAAACAACCTCTGGGGACAATCAAGTTGTCTGTGTTTGTGAATGGTAAACACACTTTGGTTGATTTTGTCGTTTTTGAAGATTTGGGTGACAAATTTTTGGTTTGGACTATTGGGAGAAGTCGGGTTTCATCCCCGATATTGCAAATCGTTGTGCCTATTTCTTTGACAAGGCTGCTGGTTCCCATTCTGGCGCGTTTCCGCTGATTGGCTGGAACAAAGGTGATGCGGACAGCGACAAAGTTCCTTTATGGAGAATTGGTCCCTCGTCGTTGGCTACGGAAGACGCTTCGTTCAGCGCCATGACGGCCGAACAATTTTTGGAGTTGGATTCTCTCTTGGACAGGAACGCTGATCTTTTTCCTGGAAAAGCTGGTCGCACGAAGCTTCGTCAGCATGAGATGAAGTTCAACGGTGATCCGAAGCCTTTCGTTGCGAAGTCTCATCGTCAGTCACCTGCCATGAGATGAGAGATGTCGGCCATGATAGATCAGCTGCTTCAGGAAGATCAAGATCAAGCCCTCGGTAAGCGAGTGGGGTTCCTTAATCTTCATGAAGAGGAAAAAGGATGGCACCTATCGTCCGATACTTTACTACAGGGCGTTGAACAGTCAGATCAAGACCGACTCGTACCCGATGCCGAGGACCAAGGAGATGATTGAATTTCTTTCTGGGAAGAACTACGTCTCTGTTCTGGACGGTGAATGTGGCTTCCACCACATACCTCTTAGTGAAGAGTCACGGGATTGCACAAGTTTTATTTGCAACCGCGGCGTTGTTCGTTGGAAGGTGCTACCTTTTGGGCAGAAGAATTCCAGCGCGGAGTTTCAGCATACCCTCACGATGGCCCTTGGAGATCTCATTGGTTCCATCTGTGTTTTGTATGTCGATGATATCATCGTCGCTACGGCAACGTGGCAAGATCAAGGCTATTGAGAAGATCTTCGCCAGGCTAAGTCTACATGTATTCGCTCTGAAGGGGTCGAAATGCAACTTTTGCCTGCCAGTCATGAAGGTGCTGGGAGTTACCATCAGTGCAAAAGGAATGCATCTTCAGGGTCAGCACACTGCAGCAGTTGAGCAGTACCCTCGCCCCGCTACACCGAAGGCGTTGCAGAAATTTTTGGGTTTTGCCAATTATTTCAGGAAGTTTGTGAAGGATTATGCTGTTCTTGTGAAGCCGTTGACGATTCTCCTGCACAAGGGTGTCAAGTTCATCTGGTCTGAGGAGTGTGAGAAAGCCTTCGTCAGGGTGAAAGCCAGGATTTTGGAGTCAGAGTGTTTGCATGTGCCAGACTATTCTTGCCGTTCCAGATTGAGTCGGATTCGTCGGACATTGGCATCGGAGCGATTTTGTCGCAGGTGAAAGATGGCAAGACCAGGGTTGTTGAGTTCTTCAGCCGTGCACTCAGCGAGCGGGAGTCAAGGTTCTGCACTTTTGAGAAGGAGGCGCTTACCATAGTGTCAGCAGTGGAGCGCTGGAGGCATTACCTGGAGGGTACGAAGTTCACGCTTATCACGGACTGTCAGGCGTTGAAGTGGGCTTTGACGAACGTGAAGAACACCGGCAAGACTGCACGTTGGGCTTTGAAGTTGCAGATGTTTGACTATGACGTTGTCCACCGTCCTGGAACAGCGAATGTCGTCGCGGATGCATTGTCAAGAGCACCGTTACCGCTTTTCCAGATAAGGATGCAACCTCGGGTTCTTCTTCGCAGCAAGGAGCAGTTACGTCAGGCTCAACGTGAGGGTCCAGCTATCGCCAGGATCTATAAGCTGCTGTCGTCACCAAAGTCAGGCAAAGGTCGTTTCACTGCCAAGCAAGTAGCCTACATCGTCAACAACTTCGTCGTGTATGAGGAGTTGGTGTACGACGTTGACAAGACTGCGTCGGACCGTGGAAGAGTGGCTGATCAGCTGCGGGTATACGTTCCGGCTTTGCTACGTCATACCATGTTGCATGATCAGCATGACCTACCTGAGTCTGGTCATCTGGGAGTTCACGTGCTATAGCCTACTGGCCTGGACTGTTTCGAGACACTAAGAAGTATGTGCGTGCGCTCGTGTCATGCTTGTCAAGTCGCAAAGCCTTCACAGCAGCGCAAGAAAGGTGCTATGGTACCTGTGATACCAACAACTCCGCTTAGTCATGTTGGAATTGACTTTGTTGGTCCTTTGCCAGCTACGACTCAAGGGAACAAGTATGTGCTCTCGATTGTGGACTATTTTACCAAGTGGGTGTTGTTTATTCTAACAAGATTCTGCACAGCAAGAGCAGCAGCAACACAGCTCTTCAAGCATGTCATCCAGTGGAGAGGGCCACCGCAGGTCTTGATTTCTGACAGTGGTCCTGCCTTTGTCTCGAACTTATTGACAGTGCTAGCAGAGAAGAGTGGTATTGAGCTCCGCACGATTTGTGCGTACCACCCGCAAAGCAATGCAACAGAACGTGTGAATCGTACGTTGAAGAACTGTCTCCGTGCCTTCGTTCATGACAAGCACAGTTCCTGGAGTCCTCTGCTTCCAAACCTTGAAGTAGCGCTGCGGACGACACCGCACGGCAGTACCGGGAACACTCCGTTCTACCTGATGTTTGGCTCCGACCCGTGGAACCAAGCCAAGCTCGTCTGTTTACCAGCGCATCCTGCGGGACAGTCTCAGGAAGAATATGTTGAGAACCAAGAGCATTTTCCTCAACAGGCGAGAGACATTGCGCGTGCTCATCTTGCTGAAGCAGCAAGGACTGCGAAGAAGTATTATGATGGGAATCGCAGACAGTTTGAGTTCAAACCTGGTGACTTGGTGAAGATCAAGGCACACATCCAGTCGTCTGCGTACAAGCGTGTGACGAAGAAGCTTGCTCCTTTGTTTTTGGCCCCGTACCGCATCCAAAGGAAGAAACACAACTTAAACTATGTGGTACTCGCCATTGATGATATTCAGGATGTTCGGACTGTCAATGTTGTAGAGATTGAACACTATTATGATCCCATGTCTATGGAGTGCTACGAACTGGAGTCAGGTGGTGAAGATTCTGACCAGGAGATTGAACCCGTCGGAAGTGAAGCTCCAGCTCTCGTGAGATCGAACCCTGAAATCGCTCCCAAAGACGCCTCTCGTAAGATCGAGCCCCGAAGTCGCTCCCAAAGACGCCTCTCTCGTGAGATCGAGCCCCGAAGTCGCTCCCAAAGACGCCTCTCTCCTAAGATCGAGCCCCGAAGTCGCTCCCAAAGTCACCTCTCTCATTAGAGCGAACCCTGGAATCGCTATCTTGACAGCGCCTGGGACTGAGCAAAGTCGTCGTTATGAGCAAGAGTGCTACATGACAGCCGTGGCGCATGGTGATATCGATATACCTGATGGTTGGTTTGACAGAAGAGTTGTGGACGTTTCTTCTACGGATCCCGCTGATAATGCACAGGGAGGAGTGAAGTTCACTGTGCAACGTACTCCTGACATCCCAGGTCTGACAAGCTATAGTCGTGGATCTCTCGTGAAGCTACGCCAGTCACCGTCGCAAGACCCGACGCGTTGAATAAGTATGGACTGATACCAGATTTCACCGGTCCGTACAGAGTCGTCGAACGAAAGAAGCAGTTCCTCTACGGCGTTCGCCATGTGTCACACCAGGAGGATGAAAGAGACGCTCATCTGTTTACCATGACTACGCTTGACTCAAATTGGTGCCCTGATATGACTCGTGAAAATCCACCGATTTTCCCCGTTCCTCCAGTGAATTATGTCCCCAACCAAAGTGATAAACTGTCCGTCTTTGAGGTGACATCCGACAACAAACTGTCTGTTTTGTGTGATGTGAGTGCGACTAGTTCACATGTTGATTTGTCCGTCTGTGGGCAAAGTGCTGGTGCTTCAGGTAACAATCTGTCCGTTATTAGTGGTGATGAGAGTGTTGTGCATGACAAACTGTCCTTTGTTGAGCAACAGTCCCCAGTGCTTTGTCCCGTTTCTTCTTCTGACAATGAGGCTTCTGACTATGAATCTGTGCAGGACAGCAAGGGAGAGAGCTCTCCTGCCCCTACTCGCCCGAAGCGTACCTTGAAACGCCCTGCGAGATTTCTTTGTACTAGGAAAGTAGTACCTCCTAGGAGGCAACGCCCTGTCAGAGTTAATTGTAAACATGTTCGTTACAGACTGGCCTATTTTGCCGAGGTTATCAAACCCGTCCTCGCGTTTGAGTCTTTGGCACAAGTCGATTGGCCATTTACGGACCTGTTGGGGGAATCCCAGTAACTGATTGGGGTATGTTTTGAACTTGGGACAATGTGTGTTTCCCAAGTATGATTTGTTAAAACTAGTATATATTGTTCTTTAGGATAAGTCTATTTACTGTTTTATTTTCTCGCAACATTGTAGTAGAGCTTAATGCTGGGGCAATAGGGATGGCGCATTATGCCTTGGGTTGCATAGGGATGGTTGTCTGGTACTTTGCCTTTGCTGTGGGCATACTTTGGTACATCGACTAGTTGTAATATGCGTTAGGCTTGCAAGTGACTGTGTCACCAGGGCAGTTATAAAAATGTGTCGCATAAGTTTTGACGGTGTCAAAAATTATAAGTATGCTGCAGGTAGCAGACCGGAGGGGCTGGTACAGTTGTTTAACCTTGTTGAGGGAAATTGTCGAATGATTTGCTAGTTTTAGAGAAACGGTTGGGTAGTTTTTGATTCGATTCGAGATATTTGGTTGTCTTAGTAAAAAAAAAAAAGTAACTTAGGCACATGTTCATTGTAACTCCGAGTTTTTTTTTAGCAATTGTCCGGAGGCCAATTTTGTGTTGGGGGGAAGCGTGTAAAGCGGCTCGCTTCCCGCCACCCTGTTGATCTCGTGCGCACACCTCCTCACCTTCTCTTGCGCACGCACGTTGGCTTTGGCGCCACGAAGTCTGGTGCCGAAACGTGCAGCGGCAAGTCGGGACGAAGCGAGTCGCCCTGATGTCCCCAGATCGTCATATTGTTGAATTGTTTTGTAAGTTCGTTAGTCGTCGTGATGAATAAACCCCGTGTTCAAGAGCTATCCGGTGAGTTGTTTGTCTTGTTGAGAATAATGGCCCAGACCCCATTATAGCGATTTCCGGTGAGTTAGATGGTGCAAAAAGTTTAGTGTCGTCCATAAACATGCCGTGGTCAACCGAAATCTTGGAGGAAAGGGATTTGATAAACATGACAAATAACAGTGGACCTTTCCCTGCGGAATCCCGCTACGTACAGGTAAAGGCTCTGACAGAGCTCCGTCGACTGAACATCGCTGATGTCTACCTGACAGAAAGTCACCGATCCAGGCAAGAAGTATTCCCCCGATGCCTTCGTCAGCCAGGCATTCGATTAGTTTGTTGTGAGGAATCGTATTGTATGCCTTTGCAAGATGAAAAAAAAACAGTGTCGACTCGGAGGCCCTCATCAATCCATTGTGTCACTTTGTCCAGGTAATGTATTAAATTGTGGGTTGGCGACCTCCCGGGGATTCCCCCGAATTGAGTAGGGTGAAGTTGATCGTTTTCAGCGAGGAAATTTTGTATTTGTTTGTAGAAGATTTTTTCGAGAATTTTGCCTGGTATGCTCATAAGGCTAATTGGTCTATAGTTGGATGGATTAGTTTTGGATCCTTCTTTATGGATAGGTGTAACGTGAGCAGTCTTCCATTGAGTAGGCACTTTGCCCTGACAAATTGACTTCTGGAAAAGTGCTGTTAATGGCGAACAGAGTGCGGAGGCAGACTCTTTCAGAATAACTGGGTAGATCTGACATTGAGCAGGATATGTTAAACTTCATCTTTGGCAACTTCAATATCATCGATTACAGAGTGTGGATAATCGATCTAATCTCTGGTAGTTCAATTGGTGGATTTATCTTGAAAACCGACCCAAAGTAAGTGTTAAGGACAGATGCTTTAGCGGTTGGATTAGTGACAAGAATGCCGCGCTCGTCTTCAAGACTAACAATCGGGGCAATGTGTTTTTTGTTACGATTAACATATCCCCAAAATCGTTTTGGGATGGAAGATGCACAGTAGGCGATCTCTTCTTCATACTTGCGCCTTGCGTGACGAAGGCTGGAGATGCATGTGTTGCGGCTGGCTTTGTAGATTTCGTAGTCGTGGAGGCTTTTGGATTGGGTGTAGATGTCCCAGTTCCTTCTTTTTGTCCTAATTGCTGTGCGGCAATCATGATTAAGCCAGGGTAGCTTAGACTTGTTTAGAATCTGATTTGAGAAGTGTGGGGTGTGATTAAGAATGGCTTCGCTGGTAGTGTGGAGACAAAGATCCCACGCTTGGTCCACATCAAGAGACGCCATTGAGCTGGTAAGGTCGGCATTGATGATATCATCGCTGATACCTTCGTGGTTTGCACGATGAAAATTCAGAACAGGTTTGTGTGTCTTGTTATTGGGAGAGCAACTGATGAAGATATGCAGGCAACAGTGGTCGCTGTTGCGAAGATAAGATATCCGTGAGTATGCCGATAAGTCCAAGCCATCGTAAACGTTCACACGGCGGGTTGGCTAATCCGCCGACCCACTTTGTAGCCCATCTTTGGAGTCTTTCCAGTTAGTCGTCACATTCAAGTCTGATCCACCACACTTGGTTTGCATATTTGATGATGCAGTACAGTTTAATGAAAATCTTTGGTTGAAGCTTGTCGAAGGTATTTCGAACTGCAGCCAACACTGCGTAGCCTTTGGCTGCAACAGTTTGGTATACGTAGAAAAGAAAAGATAACCATCGAGAATGACGCCAAGATCCTTCTGTGTAGGAGCTTATTAAAACCAAGATCATAGGCTATGCGTAGACGTAAGGATGATCGTAAGCCTAATCTAAGGATACAACACTTGTTTCTAGTTGCCTTGAAATATCCATTACATTTTTTAATAGCATTCTCCTTCTCAAATGCTGTTGTTCAATTCTAGAGAAAATAAATCGAAGATGTCCTTCCGGTTCGCTACCTACTGCGTAGGTCTACTGCGCAGCCTCCTACATATAAAAGTTGAAGCGGAGCGGTAATGCTCATCTTTTCTTCTCTAGCAGCCACGCTGTTCACTTCGCTCCGAGCCTCCGTTTTCCTATGTACCTCCACCTTCCGCTCCGCATCCCCATCACTGCGATGCCTCGAGCTAAGGGAACGGATAAGGATGATTCTTCCTCCCGTACTTATCGTTCCGCATCACCAAGCCACGTTCTGCCTGTTGCTGAGAACGTGGATATTCTTCAACTGACGACGGAACAGGATTCTTTGGAACCCCTTCCACCTTCGAATCCTTTCCTTTCTGAATCATTCACCGTGCCTTGCGAAACTGCAGCCACGTCTCCTATCCTATGCAGTCAACCACCTCCAGCTCGGGATTTACGTTTCCGCTCCGAAGAGCTATCTCGCACCAAGGAACGATATGCCTGCCTCAAACTTCAGCTAAAGGCACGGAAAGTTGCCGCCAAGCTGGCCTCCGCCGTAAGCCATCAACTGACGCCTCTCGATTTATCCTCGCGTTTCTCTCAACATTTGGTGGCTGACCGTTCCACTACCCATCGTTCCAGCAAACCACTCCGTCACAGGTACATAACTTCATGGACTTTTCCCTCCGACACTTCAAAAGGAAAGTACCCAAACGGACTACACGTCATCCTGGTTAAACTCTATTCCAAAACGACACTGTCCTTCGATAGCGTAGGCAGGACCATCCACCGCTCCTGCCGTCCCACCTCCGCCCTGCTGCCCGTTCCACTGATTGACCCTTCCGCAGGCGACGATCTGGATTCTTACTATTCACCGGATCCATCCCTTCCAAGCCATCCCGAGCCCCCGTTTCAAGGTGATCCTGACCCTTCCGAAATTCCTCTTCCGGAACTGTTGAAAACAGTGGAAGGGATAATTCCAGACTGTTTCTTATACAAACCCTCCGCAACAGCCGACTCGGTCTCTAAGAACAGAGACCTTGTAACAGGATTCGGATTTGGCCTCCGCGACCAACTACCGCATCAGCCACTGTTATTAGGACAATCATCAACACCCCTAACAACTCTGCTCCGGAACGACGGTGTCCTCCTTGGGAACGGATCTCCTCTTGAACTACATAGGATCCACCACCGCCTCGTCTAGGCCGCGAAAATTACTTCTTCCGCCCCATAGGTGATGGAATGGCCAATCCGCGCAATTTTGATACCTATCTCCAATCAGAATTCCTGACAGCGGACACAAAATTAAATTAAAAATGGGCATTTTACGTTGAGGTTTCGTAAGCAT
>JAHWFP010008577.1:31363-82016 GCA_023313725.1 Lithobius niger | reverse complement strand
GACGTGCAAAACCAGTTGAGTGAGTTAAACCTTTTATACTTGAACACAAAATTAAACTTTTGTATAGGCCTCCGGGCAGCATCCCAAGCTGACGTCCTTAGTACTGCAGCCAATGCGCTATGTGAAAGACTGTACACCGACCCTCCGCCGGATGACACATGCCAACTTGCGTTCCTCATCAACCAAGTTTTCCGAAAGAGCTGCTTTGCGACATACCATGCCATGAATTGGTTCACGCGGACCCTCTTCAATTCAACACTACTACTAAGGGAGGTAGCTCTAAACACGGCTACAAATTTGCATGACTCAACACGCCATCTCCTCCGCAATCAACCCATCCACGAATCAGAATCGTTATTCCGTGGCTTAATACCTAAAGTAGCTCCCCACCTTCACATTTCTCGGAAGCCCCGCTACAACAAGAATCGCCCATACCGTCGGCCTCGTTCCGTACCATCGAAACCTGATCCTCCAAAGGATGACTGGAAGACTACTAAGGCGCCCGATCCTCCGCGTTTCGCTTCGCCCTTTCCATCCCGATCCCAGGGACGCGGACGTGGTCGTTCCCTGGGACGCTCCTCCACCCCTGATCGAAGACAACGGCCCCCCCCCCCCCCCCCACCCCCGACAGGGGGGACGTGACAATCATTGACATTCCACCTCCCCACAATTTGTAGGGGGACGCCTCCGGTACCACGCCAATGCCTGGCAAGCAATAACCTCCGACCCTGTGATTCTTTCCATTGTATCGAACGGCTTCAAACCAAAGTTTTCCCCACAACCTCCACTACAAGATCCACCATGGCACCTGGCATCGCCATCTTCCACTCCGCTTCGAGCAGAATTTACATCCTTTCTCCAAAAAGCCATTCGTATTGTGTTACCTTCGTTCACATTATGATTTTACAGCAGCATTTTTCTTTGCAAAAAGAAAATAGACGGAACGCGCCTCATTTTCAACCTAAAACCACTCAACCAGTTTGTTCTCAATCCACATTTCCAAATGGAGACAGTATCCTCCATCCGAGAATCCTTGCAGCCCAGCGATTGGACTGTCTGCTTCGACCTGGCAGACGCCTACCATCACATTCCGCTTCATGCGTCTATCCGCCACCTATTCTGCTTTCTACTAGACGAGACTGTCTTAGAGTTCCTTTGCCTTCCGTTTGGCTTAAATACCGCCCCAAGAATTTTCACCATGGTTCTGTGGCCAGCTCTTCTCTGCCTCCACCAACAAGGCATCCGCATCCATGCCTTCCTAGATGATTGCCTCCTTCCTCACCCACACCCATTGACATTGACCAACAACTTACGCACCACCATATCTCTTTTTTCATCACCTAGACCTAGGCATAAACCTTCCAAAGTCACGTCTACAACCCGTTAAGTCCTTTGTGTTCCTCGGAGTATTCTTCGACCTCCGCACAGCAACCGTCATGCCATCTCCAGGAAGAATAGAGACCCACCTCCATTCTGCTCGAACCTTTCTACACAAACCGTTCCACACATTTCAAGATCTTGCCACCGCCATCGGAACGATCGCGCAACAGGCGTTCTTGAGGATGAGGCCGTCCGCATCGCTTCACGAGCCGTCCGTTCCTCTACCAACAAGACATGACAGCCACTGGAAGCGATGGCTTCATTGGTGTGTCACAGAACAAGTTAATCCAATCCATCCCCCTATGCCAGACCTCCTCCGCTTCCTCACCACCCAATTTAAGAGCGGATTACGAGGATCCACCATCCCAATTTACCGTTCCGCCCTAAACGCGGTCTTCAAAGCAGCTGGCAACACGAACCTCCTCACAGACTACAGTATTTCATCCTTAATTCACTCCTTCCACTTGGACCGGCCACGTACCAACAAACAGTTTCCCGACTCGGATCTGTCCATTGTACTACCAGCGCTTATGGCTCCTCCATACGAACCCATGTCCTCCTCTCGCCTAAGTCACTTAACTAGAAAAACTGTATTCCTGGTAGCCTTCTTGGCAGCCTGCCTCCATTGCAGTGAACTACAGGCTTTGTCAGCAACTGAAAAGGACTGTTTCTTCCTTCCTGACTACACTGGTGTTACGCTAACTCCTCACTCGTCGTTCCGTGCTAAAACTCAGAAACCCACTGAGCGTACTCATCCCTTCATCATCCCCTCTCTCTCTTAACATCCTGGGGGACGACGAAGAACGTGCCCTATGCCCGGTACGAGCCATCCGCTTTTACCTTAAGGCCTCCAAGCCGATTCGCAGGGGACGCAGTCAGCTTTTCCTTCCCTTTAATAA
Organism: Lithobius niger; assembly: GCA_023313725.1. NCBI lineage: Eukaryota > Metazoa > Arthropoda > Chilopoda > Lithobiomorpha > Lithobiidae > Lithobius > Lithobius niger. Next base: position 79,737 of record JAHWFP010008577.1, on the reverse strand, counting down.
CAAAGTTGGGACAACTGCCACACGCATGATTGCTAACTGGCTCAAAAGTGTCATCGTCCAAGCCTACGAAGCACTCGACATCAACTGTGCCTCAGAAGGCATCAGAGTTACTGCCCACAAACTTCGTGCCATCTCCACTTCCTGGGCTCATTATAGTAACATTCCTGTCACTGAAATCATGTAAGCCGCCTCTTGGAGACATCCCACTGTCTTTACGTCCCATTATCTCCGAGACATGTCTCACCAAGCAGAGGGACTATACCGCATCGGGCCATTTGTTAACGCCCGTCGCATACTATAACCCCTTAAACACACGTTGCCATTCTGTGAAGGGAACCGGTCGCTGCCTGAGGGAACTTCTGTCAAATGAGGCCCGCCGCCTTGACGAAGTTAATGGTATTGCTATTAAAAAAGGTAATGATATTTTCAAGGTAACTAGAAACTCCAAAATACCAGTATTACCTGGTTGATTTTGGTTTCTATTGCCTGTTGAAATATACATTACCTTTGCCCCGCCCTCCTCCCCTCTTGTCGCCATTTGGGCACAATAGAGGTTCAAAAAGGTGAGCATTACCGCTCCGACTTTTATATGAAAGAGGCTGCGCAGTAGGTAGCGAACCGGAAGGACATCTTCGATTTATTTTCTCTAGAATTGAACAGCATTTGAGAAGGAGAATGCTATTAAAAAGGTGTATATACCTTGGTTGCTATATTTTCAACAGGCAATAGAAACCAAAATCAAGCAGGTAATACTGGTATTTTAAAGTTTTTATTCCGCTTCAAAAACAAATATCCTTGTTGAAATGATGCATTGCAAGATAAAAGTTAGATTATGATAATGCTTTGACTCCAAAATTATTAATTTAGTTAACTGTTTGACTTTAAAGCTTAAAGTGGTTCCCTGTTTGAGCTTGTTTGAGATGGTAAAATCATTGAAAATATTTTTTGAAGTTAATTGTAAATACAGTTATTGTGGATATTTTGCCATTAATAAAAACTGCACATATTGAACGTCAGTTTCATGTCGATTAATGTTAGATAAACTTTGGCTGTACTTTAGGCACAAATTTGTATGAATAAGATTAATTGTCGAAATGTATTTCTCAATGATGGTTGCAGTGAAAACTACCTTAATTCCCAGGCAAGAATACGTAACTTAGTGTTAAGCCCATGTCGCTCTTCCTTTACTAGAGGAGGTCATGCTGAAGCTTGATATATAGGAATAGTATTTCTCAAACCCCATTACAGCAGACCAAGGAACCGTACCCAGAAAGGATCCTTGCATTTTTCCGACACTCATTTTTCCGATGGCATGTTTTCCCGACAGGTACTCTTTCTTCTCAACAGGTCCATTTCCTAACTGGTACATATTCCTGACAGGACCTTTTCCTGACAGGTACATTTTTCCAACATGACCTTTTTACGACAGGCTTTTTTCCCTACAGAACTTAAAAAAACATTTACACAATTTCCTTGTTTTATATTACTGGTCTTATGTTAAAGGACTGAACGAATTATTAACACATCTGCCACCCCTACTCTTGAAACGAGGAAAATTGGGTTTTAATGTTGTGGTACTACAGAGACAGGACACAAGTTCCTTGTTTTATATTGTTAAAGTATTGAACCCATTATTTAACACTTCTGTCCCCCACCCATAACTCGATAAAAATTATTTTAAAATAAGCTCTTAATTTAGTTTAAAAAATATTACTTAAGAATAAAATTAAAAATGCTTGCATGTTGTAGAAAATAATTTTGTATACGAAAAAACTTTTACACACTTTCGCGTTCCATTTTATTTTGTGTTATCAATACACATTTTTGCTCTCTATTTTATTTTTTGTCATTGAATTAAGGGTGGGGGTGGTAAAGTATTTAGGACGGATTTTGTAGGAAATCTTTTTAACATGGGAATGAACCAATAATACAAAACGTATAATGTGCCTACTGCATCCATAAAATAGTGTCCCTGTTGAATCCTTAAGAGCAAAGGAGTCAATTTTATAAGATGGTTTCTAGATTTAAAAGTGATTTGGTATTTGGAGTGAAATTGGAAGAGAATTTTGTGTATTACTGGGTTCATAAACACAGCGACTGCCAATCGAAATGTCGAGGAACCATTGAAATTTTTATATCTGCATTTTTTTTTAAACCAACTGCAGAGAATTTTTTATTTATTTATTAATGTCGGGAAAAAAGGTATACCTGTCAGGAAAACGTTGTCAGGAAAATGAGTGTCTGGGAAAATGTACCAGACTCACCCGGAATTGTTGCAGCCTTAAAAAACTAACAAATTAAAAAGAAAAAAAACTCCACCTCTGTTTACCAAATACTCCCAACTGTGTTCGATACTCTACTCAGCTTAACTCGAATTAAAATTAATCTAATCATACACCTTCTAGTAATCTTGTAAAATAAAAATGGATCATTGAAAGATAAGTTTCTGCCAGAATGTGTGATGACAGTCTAAATAACACAAAATATTTGAAAAATAAGTGGCACATTTGTAATCGGAGAACAATTTTTTTCCAGGATTATCTTGTGAAGGAAGGTCTGGCATGGATCGACGATCAAGCAAGTGGAGAATGTCTTTATTGGTTTCCAGCGCTACATAAGTGGTGATCAATAATCAACAGAGAATGTACCAGCAAATGTTTATGTAAAAGGTGAAGCCATCTGCATTGAACCATTCACAGTTCCAGGTTAACTGACATAGTTAAATGACATTTGAGGTAACTAAGATCAATGGAAATAGGTTTGCAATTTAATATTGGAATGGAGTAGAATACTCCAGAAACCCCAGTACGTGCTGTGTTCAATGCTTGAGACTTAAATTATCTAATCCAACTACATGCTGTTAGAGTGGTAGAAGTGTTTGTGTAATGATTCCATAGTCTGTTTTCCCAATACATCCATTGCCTGCCGTTATTTGCATGTGGGTTTGGCAATGCATTGAGATCTGTACAGGTGGAACAAGGTTGCCTGAATAAAATACAAATTTTGTTGGTAGATTGTTCGGCGCATCGTCATCAAGGGTTGTTAAGAGAGGTTTGGGGCAATGGGGCCTTCTGCATAAACACTATGAAGAGAAAAATTACTAGTTCAGCCTATTGCACCTCAGGACATCAAGCTACTGGCAAACCCACACACCTCTATCGTCTTTCTAAATAAGTAAAACGACCATATAATGTGTCACGATAAACAGCATTTAATCTTCCTTTATTGGGTGGATGCTGTGATGGATCTGTATGTCGTAATCCTCCTTAAAGGTTTTTCCCAAAACTGTCATGTACGTCAAGATTTTTTGAAGTTCATACGGGAGAAAGATTTTTCCGAGTTTATTTCAGTGCGCAAATAGAGGAGGGCTCTTGTGTTCATTCTTTAATAGTCTCCATTCAAAATTGGCAACATACAAATGTGACATAAGTATGAATCCTGTAAAATGCTTAGTGGACAAGTGAGTAATCAGTGGCGGATTTAAGGAAGTAGCCGGTGTGTGTGTGTGTGTGTGGGGGGGGGCAAGCCCTATAAGGCCCCCTGCCGTCCCGAAATTCTGACTTTTTTTTTTTTTTAGCTACCCCCGAATCTATTAGTAAACGTTCTGTTAGTTCGATTGTACACTTTTGCACTATTTATGCCTGGGAAATGAAGGCCCTTTTACTTCGAAGGCGGCCCCCCCCCCCCCCATTAAATCTGGTCCTGTGAGTAATGTAACCCCTTCAGATTTGAAATCTTGTAGCAATCTTTCCTTATCTAGTTGCCAGATTTGAAAAGTTTCGCAACGAGAATGTTCATCCCTTGTGCTTGTTCGAAATCGCGCTTCAACCGAATACTTGTAGTTATGCATTGGGTGCTTTTGTTACAGTTTCGAATAATCAAAATTCTTTTCACGTTTACAAAATTAAGTTTCTGTAGCCGTTGTCAGTTGAGTCTTTGTTTTGAGTTTGTTTTGGTAATTCTGACAGTTGATTGGAAAGATCGAGAAGTAATTCGGCAATACAATTCTACAATTGCAATTCGTCTGGTGACAGTCTTCCGTTCAAATATAGCCATATCCAGGTCCGTAGCATCTTAAAAGGGAATACACGAAAATTTCCACGTAGAAAAATGGTCGTTAACTGGTTTATATGAACCGTTAGAATTTTGTCAGGGTCCAGAATGTAAGACTACCCCGATATTTCCGTAAAAATTGCCGACACCGATCCAATACTGATACTGCAAATATCGGCAACCGATCCGATCCAGTATCGGTGCCGCCTTAATTAAAATATTAAAATCTTGGCAAATTTCAACAGTCCGAAGATTGCTGGAAATGGTATTTACACAGCCAACTGCCTTCTTCAGGCGCCTTCCCTACTTCCTCGCCGACCTTGTCTGTTGTTTTGAAAACTGGTGGCTTTAATTGCGTAGTATTGTGCTTCTGCTGTAATGACTTTCTGATATCAAAGTAAGACAACAAATATTTTAAAAATACTAGTGACATCGGTATACACATTTGAGCTTTGTTTTCGGGCCTACCACTCTGAAGATTAGCTCGGTGTGTACGATACAAAATAGTATCATAAGCTTTAAAAAATATATTGTGGTTACTGTCAACATTAATAATGTACGCAAACGATTGTATGAAGCTGCGTAAGAAAACTATATTCATCTGCTTGCTGTGCTGCAGCCAAATGAGATCTAGTTCATTCCGGACACTGTGAGGATTGCTCCCACCTGGTTGGTTCAGCTGTCCTGACAGAGTGTGCACCTTGCAGATAAGCAGATGTTAGAGAGCGCCAATAGCTTCCCTTTCGAGAGACAGAGCGGGAAGACTGGAGCCATAGCTTCCCTCTCTACTGGCGCTAAGAGTAAGACGTGATTTATAGTCAGCATAACTTGTACCTGTATATCCCCATAATCCACATTAAAGATGTCTCAAGATCAGATGTTTGGAGTCAGTATTATTTCTGAAGGTAGTGCAGCAATAAATGATGGATCAGCTTCATTACATCTGGCGCCCATCACAGGGAACGACAACAAACTTTGCCATGAAGAAGACCAAGGCATCATGGCGGCCAGGTTGGACAATGCGCATCATGACAACAGCGTGCCAGGGGACGATAGTTTGGGGGAAGAAATGATGACTCTCGGGATGGGAGACACGGACTGACCTATCCGCACCAGGAGCGCCGGTTAAGTTTTGCGCCCACGACGGAAGAAATCGAGCCGGTAAGCCAACATCAAGACAACGACGACCGGCCGCATCATTGTGCTTACCTCGGTGGCTGCCTCGTGCCAACGTGGTGGCCAGCTGTAACCATCCTATACCTGCGACTCCCTCATTGCTCCTTCTGTGGCTTACACTATTCAACTCGTCAATTTTGATTATTCACCGGACCGACTGCCAATTATTCCAGTGCCTCTCTGGGCATGCCCATCCATGTGGTTCAGACAGAATAAGGAAGCCCCGGGCATGTGGTGGGCGTATAGGCCATGTCAATCCCCGCCAGCATTTGAAATGTGAATGATCGCATTTCTGATGGGAAGAGGCAAGCCCCGTGTGAGAGGCGTGAACGATGCTTAACTGCCTACAGACACAGTTATGGAAGATTCGATTGTCAGCAGATTATCACCACATTGGCGCCTTTCGGTTGGCTGCGTGAAGTGTATGGGTCAAGCTGCAGGAGCACCACCTGTCGAACTACTTATGCCGGACATCCTCTTCTATGTTTATCGCATGCCATCCCTAAGCCTGGTCAGTGAAGAAGTGTTTGTCACCAATGCAGAAATGATGGTCACGGCAAGATATGGATGGATTTGGACAGTCAACGACATCTGTAATGTAGGACCACGACGGACTGGACCTTGACATGAGTTGTGTTTTGTGTGTGATGTGAAGGAAGGGGTTAAGTGCCAAATCGGGTGACAGCACACCTATAATGTTGCGAGTAATGTTGGGGAGTGACATGAGTGAAGTGATGATTAGCATCATGTAGGTTGTGCAATGTTTTTTACAGGTAACACTCGTATAATAGCGATTGGCACACCATTCATAACTAAAACAAAAGAAAAAAGAGGAGGAGTTTAAATGAAAGAGGAAAGGGGGGTGGGTTTCCATATCTGCTCTTGGACACCTACTAGACTATGGTAAGTTCAAACACTATAGGCTAGTTTTGGGTTTTGCCCTTTTAGAGCAATTTGTGGGACCAAAGAAGAATAGAGCAAGCCCCAAGTTTTTTTTTTATCATGATTTATCAATATTTGCATATATTTTACAAGTTTAGGTGATAGAACTGTGGGGGACTGGAATGTCTGCGATGGTGTTGATGACTTTTTGGAACAGGTTTAGGCGGCTGATGTTAAGATACTTTCCTAAATTGCCTCCATAAATTAGTTCTGGAATGCCAGCCGGCATGTTGCACGAGTTAGTGGAGCTGGTGGTTTTATTGAGGGGGGGGGGGGGGGGAGGGGTGGGAGGATTGCTCCCACCTGGTTCAGCTGTCCTGATGAAGAGTGTGCACCTTGCAGATAGGCAGATGTTAAGAGAGAGTCAATAACCACTCCTGGTCATCTGCCCGAAGCCCTAAGGCCCTACAGTTATACAGTATAAACCTCGTTATAACAATAAACCTTTATAACAATGCTACTTTTGAGGCTCTTCAACCAATAATGCATGCAAAAGTGATTTTTATAACAAACCTGATATAACAGTATACTTCCAAGGACCCATGGATATCATTATAATGAGGTTTCACTGTAGTCAGCATAACTTGTACCCGTATATCCTCATAATCCGCATTAAAGATATCTCAAGATGAGCTGTTTGGAGTCAGTAACAATGAATGATGAAGCAGCATCATTACACCACGTCACGTTTGCGTCAACCCTTGTAAATTCTGATCAGCCATATTTACAAAATTTTATATCATTGAATATTATATCAATAATTTCATACAACCAACAAATTGGCGTTAAATTCGGGCAAGAATAGTAACCAACTTACACTACAGTTATTTTTTCAACTATGTAAACAGAATAATTACATAATTAGATGATGTAAACCACCATCATCATCACTTGATAATATCAAGGGTAATATGGATTTGGCTGAAATTTGGCAGAAATTAGGGTATTGCCATAAATTAACAATTTTATAAAAACATAAAATTTCGAGCAGCAGGAATTATGGGCCCCTCATGGCTGGTCGGCTAAATTTTGTTTCTACAGGGTGGAACATAACTTTACCCAATAGGCATACAGAAAATATAGGCCTATAGTCAATAGGCCTAAAACTAATAGGCCTATGCATAGCAATGCTACATAGATATTACAAAGGGTCCATTTTGATCTAACGCAAATGCTCGATATGCCCACCTTCGTGTGCTAGCCACTCTTCACACCTGCTAACGAATGATGCACGAACGTTTCGTAGCATGTCGGGTGTGATGTCTGCAATTGTTGCTCGAATCCGGTCCTTAAGGTTATCGGGGGATGGGGAAGGCGGGACGAGACAGGGGTTGGGGGGCATGGGGGAAAATCAGACCATACAACTGGGTAGGCCGCAGGGGAGGAGGAAGCAGGGGGCAACCTTTTCATTCCATACTGCCCACTACAGTATTTCGCTCAGGTATGTGGGAACCGGCTAGACCGGCGTATGTTATGCCGGGGGTACAGCTAGTAAATTTTTAATATAGGATAGAGTGAAATATCTATACATTTACTGACACCTTTGTTGAAAAGCTCCGACATTGATTAATGACAATTTAAAATCTATTTTTGGATTTTTGTTGCATGGTGAAAAATATTGGACAGGTTTGTGTTTTCCTCAATTATGCGCACAGACCCATATCACAATGCAGTTACTGTTAAAGTCTTTTTTTATTGACAAAAAACCTTACATATATTTTTTATAAAAAATTTTTTTATTAGCCTACATGAAAAATTAAAAATTTTTTTTTCAACTTTGCTTTGACCCTGGAGGTACATTTTACCACACAAAAGTATAGCTTACATTTTGTAAACAATGGCAATTCTATGAAACTCCCAAAACCATACATATTACAAGCACACAATTATGTTAACAGGTGAAGCTTTCATTTCCTAAACTATGTTATGTGAGGAGTTTTCAGTTTTAGCAACTCTTCATTTGTACATCTCCAGGGCACATGCATTTGGGTTATGTACAATTACAGGTACTGTGAAAGTTATTGGACATATTAACCTTAGTTAGATTTCCCTGTTGAAATTAAGACAATGGGCGGTACATTTGTCAGCTATAGTGTGTCTCGGCATTTACAGTACAATTAAAGTACAGCTGAAATCATTGGTAGACTCTCGGTAGAGATCTTTACATGGATTCTCTAAGCCTAAAATAATTACCTTTAAATTTTGTACGAAATGCTTCAGGCTAATACACATCTTGGCAACAAAGTACAGAACCAAATGATAACAAAATTGTTGAATAGTCGACCACAATCATCATTCAAGTATGATAGTTTAATTAACAGTACAGTGGCAATCCGCCCATGAAAATAAGAATAAAACTTGAATGATCTTTATGGGGGTGTTTTGAACCCGAAGAATAGCAGAGCTAGAGGAATACGGCGACATAACACCCTTTCCAAAGTATATCCTCCTAGCGAGGAAAACTAAAAATGACAACATCTAACATTTCTTGCTTTCAGCTACTGTATTGTCTATGGCAGTCAGGAGGTATATTATCACTGAGGCTGCAACTATTGCTTAATCAAAACCATTTGAGGTAACATGCGCTATGTCCCTAGCTACATTTTTACTGTAGGTTTTACATTTTTTTTTAATGTTTTGACAGTGAAGAAAACTATACCATATTAGTATAGTAGTTTAAATCATTCAAGTCCTACTGGTATTGAACCAGAAATAGCATCGGGTCAGTAAAGCTGATGTTGGTACTCCTTCATTGACAGCAAAGTATTGTTTGATTCCCATCACTAGACCAGTTTAAATGAATGGGACTGCTTAGTGGTCAAGGTATGCATTAGCCGGTTGAATGCCCTACATTTGGGATGGAAGAACAACCTAAACCTAATACAGTATTACTCATTTCGCTAAGCTAAATGATGAGCAGAGAAATTCAGCACTAGGTAATGGACAAAGCCACTTTCAGCAGCTACTCACGATGTACAATGCGGTATTTTAGTGGGCATTGCAAATCAGTTGCACATGTATAATAGCACAATTCAACTACAAATAGAGGAGATTAAACTTTGGTGTTCTTGTCCTACTCATCCACGAGAAGGTTAAAACGTGACGTTGCTTATGGAAAACTGGTCAACTAACATTAAGTTGTTTGTTGCAAACAAAGGAAGTAGACTATGACCTGCTACGCATAACATAATACAACGCAGACATGTCACATGCTCATCAATCAGTGGCAACAATGATTTTGCTATTAACAAACGGAACAGACGATAAACTGCATACTGCAGCATTTCGCATCAACTTGAATGGTACAAGAAATTATTTACGCAAATGGTGTTTCCTCTGTCTTATAATCAACCAGTTTCCCAGTTGAGGATTAAACTACTTCCCACCTCTAAGTAATTCTGCAGCATAGGTGCACAGACAGTGGAAGGCTGCTGCAGACTTCTTTTGTCCAATTTTCCACCATTTCGTCACTTTTTGAGCTATTTAGATATTCTAATAAACCATTTTAATCGTCCCGAGACCTTTCCAATCTTGGAAAAGCCTAACATTGAGAAGTTATTTGGTGAAAACCAGTAACCATGTTGGTAACCACATAAAACAGACTGGCTGCAAACAATTTTTTTCCAGTGTCCCAGTGTCAGAATGTTCTGGTGAGAACTATGCTTAGTTCACCACCAGGAAAATGGGCTGACTAAGTCCAACAAAAACAACATTTTAATCCTAAAATGCTTACATCTTTTTTATGCTTACCTTTGTTTAAAATAATACTATAGTTTTTGAGATGTGGCCGACTCGATTTGCTGAAGTCCGTTCTTCTGCACAACCGTGTGAATTCGACACAAACAATTTCCCAAAATTTTAAATAGAACTTGAATACCGAAAAGGGTTTCAAACATTACTAGAAAAATCAACAAGAGACCATATGAGAAGATATTTATTTACCTGTGCAACACACTCGTGGACCACGACCTGGGCCAGGTTTGTTACAAAGTTGCAGAATTATTTTTAAGTCGGTCAGCCCAAAACCACAATGGGCAAAATGAAACTCACTGATCAATCAAACCAACCAACTCTGCTGTTAGTTACAGCCTAAGGACTTGGGGGCACAAAGGGTTTCATGTGAAATTTGAATCACAAGACAGGACTTAAGAACACTCTTTAGAAAGCAAAAATTTTTTTCCCCATAAAGCCACCACTGAAATTCTGCTTTCTTCACTGCCTATTCCAAGACTACAGTGAACATCTGAACAGGAATGGGACATTTGTCATACTTTAAAAGAAGCAGTTACCAGCATACAATAAAACATGCTGTATGGTCAGGTCACACTCAAACTGTGCTAAAAAATTTAACCGAAGTACATAATATTCCTTTACAGTGCTAGGCATGTACACACACACAAATGTGGGCATTTCGTGAACAGCAGACTATAATGACAGATGGTGATGTTTACCGAGCACAAATGCGATACCTACAACAGCAGCTGTGAAAGATGCCGAGAAAGTCGTGATTGAAGCGGCGAGTGCAACTGCAGAAAAGGACTTGAGTCTCTTGACTGCAACAGCGATAGGCACGATTTGTGACTCGTGCGATGTTTCAAGACAGACTCAGGGGAGGAAGGCACAGCTAATCACCTATGCCTCTGTCCCTGCCGTGCACTGACTAGGGGACCTACAGCTTTGTGGGACACATGCAACTGCTATGATTGTGACTAAGACTCATCCCTAAAATGGTAGCTTTTAAGATATTGAGACTTGTGTCAAGAGAAGCGCCTACCCCCTCGTGGTGTACATTGTCACTAGCTAGAGAGCTGGGTAGGCCTGCCTCAAGTAGTTGAAGTTGTACGAGTGGAAGAGCTATAAATACCTCAGTTCTGGACAATTTTATTTCTTTGATGGATCCTGCACAAGTAGACAGTGCGATGACACCACATCGTGCCACTCTAGGACTTAAAGACTTACCACCCTGGTTGTACCATGCTGTCGCACCAGTCCCCTCCCCCCAAAATCGGTATAGGGGCTTTCCTTGACAATACACTTCTCACAGGGCAATCCAGAGATTTGTTTGAAAAAAATAGGGGACTAAGAAATCTGAGGTGTTATCGAAAAGCAGTTACTATCAAAAAAAATACCTAATCTAACACTAAATTCTGCCCAACTAATAAGTTTACTGCACCGCAGAAATTCCAAGTCGCCCGGATTGGCAATTGACGTCACCAATTACGTCAGCGACTGGCATCGTACTTAAGTCGGCACGTTTAGCGGTGGTTCAGCTTTTGGGCTGGGTTTCCGACACCTGATACAAACCTAACCTCGCTGACGAAGCTTTTCCACAATGGTTACAGAGAGGGAGGATTTATTTATTGCCAATTAAAGCATGAAACTGGTCGCAATAGTCCAAACTTAAGGGATCAATTGATAAGACTACCAGAAATGCTGCTTCTCGCCCAGATGCAAGGGTAAATCCGGAAGGGGCGGTGAAAATACCCACCGTAGCGATTACTAGAGATGGCAAAGTAGTTGGTAAGAAATCTGAAGGTTCCAGCTAGAATTCCTTCGGAATCCAACAGTGCTCTCACCAGACATCGATCTCTTCTTGGATGTGCTGCATCTTCATTCTTCCAAGTATGTCATATCAAATATATCCATCTGAATACGAACAGCAAATTACCACGCACGGGTTTATGTAAAATCACATGGTTGCACGCAGTGTGCTATCTCTAGAGGTTAAACGGTGTATGCACACAGTGCAGAATGCGGACATCTTTAGGCCTAACAGACGAGAGCAAAAAACATGTGCTACTTGCACAACGTTCAAAACCACCAGTAAGGGGGTCATGGCGGCATTGGGCTAGCTGAGGAGCCACTTGGTGGAGAGCCGAGGAGATGCATTTGAAGTTCTGGGGTTTGGACAAGGGCATTATTTTAAACAAGCAATAAATAAAGGTAAGCATTTCTGAAGGAAAGTGAAATCATACTTTCTTTACACCTGGAAAAATTTTCCCAGTGGTCTGAAGTTATTTCCAACTGTCCGGTATAACCTTTTACACGGAGGTAAAAAACCTAACCCAAATTTGACAGTAGCTTTACATTTTTAATAAGGCGGCATATAATGAAAAAGAAACCGTTACTAGTGCATTTCATCACAACTGTCTGCTGCAAACTAGTCAATGTTCTGTGCACAATCCAAACAATTAGGAAAATTTGACACTGCGGTTGACTTAAAAGAAGTTATTCCTCCGCATACACACTCAATGTTAATTTTTCCTGAATATTTGATCCACCCAGTAATACATAAAGCATTTGTGCAAATAACAAAAAAACATTACCATAAAACATATATTAAAAGCCTTATGCAGGCAATTTGGAAAATTAGGGAAGGGCGTTAAATAAAGCACAACCCATTTTCTATTCTTACTACTGTACAGGGAGCATGTTTAGTCCGTCACAGAAAGGTTGGCGATTATGCGATCATTCACGTACATAATCTCACGTTAAGTCTAGCAAAAACGCAAAGCTTTCATTTATTCACATATTTAAGTTTATTAGATCATCCCGCCTTCAACATAATTCAGTCAAAACAAATTTCTACCCCCACAAACCTTTTTAACACCCAAAGCAATTCACGATCAGGAAAGGCGTGCAACCATTTTCCGAAAGTTGGGTTGAAGTTAGCATAGTTTTGGTTAGTCCTAGAGACAATAATCCATGTCGCTGATGATGGCAAAGGAGGACTGTTCCGCTACCACTTTATTGTATCCGATACCGACATGCAAAGTATCAGCAAAACTGATCCGATACCGATATTTACAACAAAAGATAAAACCAATGCAAATGACTTAACTTAGCCTACAAATCAATCATTCTGAGTTTGCACACAAGTAGCAAGCCCCAATTGTTAACATTGTTGCATAAATAAAATTTGAAAAAAAATCAGTTGGGAGTAAAAGGCAAAACTATTGCCTAACGTGAACAAGAAAAACTATTTTGCCTAACGTGAACAAGAAAAACTAAAGTTGCACAACCACAGAGGGAAAAAAAAACTATTTAGTATCGGTTGCAAGTATCGGCTGAAAATGGATCGTGCCGACCAGACACCAGGGTATCTGCACCGATACAATACTTGTACTGGTATCGGAAAAGCCCTACAAAGCAGCATTTCCCGATCGTTAAATCGCGTTGGATGTTACCATGGTCCATCAATAAAGGATCAAACGACCATGACGTTACAAAGGTTTGCGTTGTTAGAAATTAGTTTTAACTGAATTAAGTTAGATTTTGGAAGAGGGATTTGAGCTAATAAACTAAATTTGTGAATAAACTAAAATTAAGGCGTTGCGTTCGCGCTAGACTAAATTCAGATCACGTACATGAATGATCGCATAAGCACAAATTTTTCCTGATCACGATCAGTAAAACGTGTTCCCTTATTTCAAGTTGATATTGTTAAATGTAAGCAGCTTTTAATTAATTCTGTGCAAAAAAAGTAACGACTTAAGTGGGGTGGGCTTTAGCTTCAGCTGGGGGTGTAATACGAGATTTTTGGTAATATAAAATGTGCGTTTTCACATTGCACAATGAGAAAAGGAAGAGAAAAGCAAAAAAATAAATAAACATAGGAAAATTTAAAAAAAATGTAATTAACCTCAGTGTTGCCGCCAGCCTTCAAAATATTTTTTTAATAATAGAACCAAAACACTGGGCCTTAGATTTGAAACTTTTAAGTTACCATAGCCACGCAATTTGGATCCACTGTCATCTTTGTACATGCCTAGATTCCAGTCACCTGTACTTCTAGTTAAATAAAGGCTGTGATCAACAGCCGGTAAATATTCTGTCTGCCCTGTGTCACATTGATTTACAACTGCGACGTGGTATGGACGACAGATTTGAAAATCGTCTAATGAAGCAGATTGTAAGCTGGTCCATGAAATTAAGGGGCAAAACTACTGTTCTTAATTAATCATACTTGTTAGTTTATATCCACTGTCAGATTGGGCCACCCGGCTACTTTTAGCATATTTCACAACTGTTAATTTCAGTTGTGGATCAAGTCATACACGCTCGCTAACCTCTTCCTGTAAAATCCTGGCACTTCTTATCCATATTATATTTTTTTGTTTTTCTAGGAACTGTGCAGAGAACCAATACACACATCCAATTCAATTTTCCGAAAAAGTTTCAATATTACAGTTTCGAAGTGGATTTTAATTTTGGCTCGGTTATTATCAGACAATTCAACTTCAAGAAATAATTTGATTAACCTTTTAAATCCTAGAAACAGAGCTGCATTGTTGCAAATGCTACATAGTTTTTAAATCTACACTTTCCATTTTGACAAGCTGGCCTTCGCACAATAGGTTTCATGCTAAGAAAAAGGAAACTAAATTACATACCTATGCCTAGTTCTGGTGATGCCTAGTGAGGATGTTTTACAATACTACTACTTCAAACATTTACACTACCCCAGTAGCATAAAAGTTCCTAGGAGTTTTGCAACAAGATTTTCAGAGACCTGACATTTCTGCTGGAAGTTTGGGTGAGCAAGCAACAAAATACATACAAGTTTCCAGCAGCTGCAGTTTATATAAAAAGTGAAAGGTTAAACACAGTTATAACTACCATCTTCTACACTGCAATCTTGCCTGAGCTAGGTATGGCACAAACTGTGTTGATTTTTTTTGTTTTTTCATACCGTTCAAACTATGTGCACTTTGTACCGCGACCTTGTGAATGAATACAAAAAATTTTCAGGGAAATCCTACAATAAATCCTGCTAGCCAAGTCTACTTGAAAAGTAGATTGAGGTGTGTTACAACTAAATGAAAGGTTTTCCATTTTTTTTAAAGAAATTAAAAAGTGTTGATAACTTAGTAGCAGGTTGGAAGATGCAAGTATATTGGAAATTTTTTTAAAAATTGCGTCCCAGCCAGACTTTCTTCTGTAGGTAAAATTGAATTTCTGTGATGAATATTGCGTGTACTATGTTCGCCATTCAACTTCCCAGAAGTCCGCAACGTTGATTTAATATGTGCTAAGAACAATAGGAGAGGCTGCACCGACCACTAGAGCCAAATTTTTCTGTCATCAGTTTGGGGGTAAAGAATCGTCAATTCTCTCAACACCGAATCAATAACTTTTTTTTAAATATTTTAATCCATCATGACGGATCTTTCCCACTAACTTCCAAATGGCCAAAACCCTAAAGTTGGTAGCACAAATTTAAAGTTATATATGCAACACCATAAGCCTAATATAAATTTAAGAGAATTGCTAAAAAGTTGCACTTTGATAATATAGAATTTGTGTGGTTTCAGTACGTGCGCGTGATTCGTTATTTTTAAGGCGTTGGTACAGTTGAAAATTAAGTGATCTGTAAAGCCTTAACAATGAGCGAGTGGTAAGACAAAGGGATTGCTGTGTTGTGCAAATAAATTTGTAATTGTCATGAATAAAATGTTCTAAGGGCCTTATTTTTATGGCAAAAGAACATTAAATTAAAAATATAATTTTTTAATGTAAAACTTACTGCACACTAGGTATTGTGCCCAAGTTTTAAACCATCTAGTATCATGTAATGCACCAACTTAAGACATTAAATGAAATAATAGAAGCAAAACAAACAAACGACTTGTGCATTTTCATGGACATGTTGGAAGCCGTCAAAAGGTCTTCTGTGCTGAATTTGTAAAGAAAGCTACCATAACTGCGCAAAACTTCGTAACTTGCTCCATTTTTTGTCACCTCGTCATCAGTCAAGCCATTAGAAGGCTCTTACACAATCATGTGACAAACCTTACAATTCACTGCTTGGAGAATTTACCGTAGTTGGAATACACCTTGTAACTCCAGTTTCTTCATCCAGTGTGTGTCGTGACTGTTCTCGAATAACTCTTTGTAGTACAAGGAAATTCAATTTGAAACTTTTTAAATAATTTTAATGGTTTCAGAACATGTGTGCAACCCCAAAAGCATTTAAATTGTGTTAAAAAAAAAAAACATGTTTTATTTTAATTACTAGGTAGCCTATTGCAGTTGCAATAAAATGCAAGATTCCTAAACAGCAATTCTGGCTTTAAATAAATTTAAATAAGCTTTTCAAAATCGTGAAATTGTCTAAAAATGGCATATCACGTTAACCAATATATTTAAAGTTGGCCTTATTAGTTCTAGTGGGAGAGGGATGTTTATTTTTACATAATTCCCACAAAATCTAAAGCACTTTGAAGCCTCACTCCCATCCTCCATCAAATAAAGGCCAAGTATTCTACAAAACGTTACTGGTGTAGAAATTAATTTTTAAAGATCACTAATGAGGATAATACTTCAACATTCAATGGCCAGCATTTCATCAGACCAGCCACTCCGGCGCAGTTAAAAGGCCATAGAAATATCGAGGAATGGTCACGACCATTGTTTGGGTAAGAATCGCCTTTTGTCAGGATCCCAAACATTCTATGTTCTTTAAAATACTTGCTCGCGGACTCTGCAAAAGGAAAATGTTTGCCCTTTGCTCGCACAGTACAATAGTAACAGTATTAAGAAAACTGAACTGAAATTGTTATTTACGCACAGCTGTCAATTAGGAGATACAGGGTGGTCCACAAAAAACTGACGAACCTAGATTTTGTAAGTCCAACTTTTCTAGTTAGGACCCCTCAGAACCAGGAGAGGATAAATCTTCCCGTTTCATTAGATTTGATTTCTGTCCTATCCTGGTTCTGAGGGGTGCTAACTAGAAATGTTGGACTTGAAAAATCTTGGGTCGTCAGTTTTTTTGTGGACCACCCTGTACTTGGCAAATTTTCTTCAAAACAGTTCATGAAATTACCACCAAGGGATTTCAAGGATCCTAAAAAGAACACCAAATGCTGGAAATCGATCTAAACTGGTAGATCGTCCCAAGGAAGCCTAAAACTTCCTAGTAAACCACATTGCCCAAAATTTCCTAAGAACGTGACTTTCCTTGTTGCATAGTGCATGAACACTGCAAATAGGGCTAGACCAATGAGCTTCAGAATTTGGCATTTATATGCATAGATCTTAGGTTTTTGTGATCATTCTGCACCACTGCAGACATAAAAAATGTGGAGCAACGATAATTTTAAAGGCCCACCCGCAACCATCTGTAAATAAAATGTTTACTTTGCATGCCTTTAAATATTTTAAATAAAATCCGTCAGTTGATCTGTACGGAAGTAAAGTTTATTTTTTACTTCGTTGAATCTCAGTTTGCATCCAGATGTTGCGATTTGATGGCTGCGGTTCAAACGCTTGCCCGATTTTGTGTCCTGGTTTAATCCCAGCTAAAAGATTCTGGGCTGGTGGGTGGGAGATGGAGTTTTCTTGCCCATGGTTTCGAGGGATAGTCAGAGACGTCAGGAAGGATAAAAATTGGAGGGGTGTAAACCAGAAATTTACCGACATACTTTTCCCTCTACGCCAAAAATCAACTAATTTTTCCGACTGACCAAAAAGTATGTAATTTTACCAACTGATTTGCCAACTGGCCAAACACTGGAGGGATGTGACCCCCTCTAGTCTAGTAATGTTGTTAAGAGAATGGTGTACCGGGTAATGAATGGATTGAAAGATGGTGGCTTATGTTCATTAGTGGCACATGTCTATCTTCAAAATGCTCGATAGGGATGGATTCTCGCAAAGGTATGTGCGAGTCGCGGCTCGAGTCGGACAATATGAGAGAAGTTGTGGAGTTCCACCCTATGCTATGTTTAGTTGCCTTCTTGCGGATTGCAATTCCATTTTGGGGGAGGGGTGGGGGTCGCTCCATGTGCAGGAGATGTGATGCAGTAAGAGGACTTGGAATCCACGATAAGTCTGACCAATGCAGCCGTTACAACGTACCTTATAAATACCACTGCTTCAGGAGCGAACACCCCAAAAATAGGATTGCAAGGCACAAGAAAGAAACCGAACATAGCATAGGGTGGAACGCCACAAATTCTCTCCTCGTCTAACCCTACTCATGACTCACACCTACATGCACTACAATCTAACACAATCGAGCATTTTGATGACAAGACGTGCTACAAATGAAAAAAAAACAACCAGCATCTTTCCCATCCATCCATCCATCACCTGGTACACCATTCTCTTAACAGAACTACTACCCGAAAAGTGGGACACAAAACAAATGAAAATAGCAGGCCTTGGCACAATAGAGATTAGTACAAGGCGACATACTCAAATTCACAAGCGCGCCATATACCACCAATGGACTATGTAAGAAGAGGATTTCAAACGTAAACAATGCCTGAAGAAAACAGATGTGACCCTGCAAAATGTGTGTTGCCATGACTGGCAATATTTAAAGTAGACTGCCATACAGCATTTTTGCATAAATTTTTTTTAGGTTTAGTAATTTTCCTTCCGAATGAATCGACAGATGATAAAAGAAATCTTACAAATATTGTGGCGAGTTCTGAGATTTTGTTTCACTAACAGACATTGATGAAATGCAGAAACACTGACGCTTCAATCAAAACTATTTATTCACTCAGTTTATGGGCCGTTAAAATATTTGGAAAACAAATTGTCTGCGAGCAGTTCGTTTCATAATTTTTAACATCCAAAAGTTTCCTTTTGGGAGGAAGGGGTAGGGGAGAGAAAGTGTCCAAAATAACTTCCGCTCTTAAAATATTTTAACAAGTATCTATAGATACCGGCATTGGCCTTGATATTAGTGGTATCATTATCGGCTAGCAGTTCTGGTAAAGTGCCATTTTCGTGATATTTATATGTACCAATACATATACCATTCTAACCATATCTTTTGAATAACTTGCAAATTTCAGACTGATAGGCTCTGTCGATCGTTCGTAAGTTATTTAGCAAAAACAGGTTCCAAAAAACAAAGGTTACAGCAAATATTGCTTACAGAGCCATACAAACTTGCAAAAAAATATTTATTGAGCAACTAGTTTCTGAACATGGGAAAAAATAAGCCACTGCATCCCTCCATTACAGTTACACAGGTACATGCGAAGAAAGCATCTGATCGTATCGGATCAGTGCAAATTGCTGTCAGTCTAGCTACTTGCATATTTTGAGTCCACGGGTCTATTGCATACGGTAGTTGTGGTTATGTCAACATCTGCTGAAACTGTTAAGTCACAGCTTAGTTTCTAGCTTTGTAACTTGTCAACTTGGTCAAATAATACAGTGAAACTTCTTTATAATGTTAATCCAGGGTTTAGTTCTCACAGGATTATATGCATCCATGTTTGCATACACGGCAGGTATAGGAGCCTCAAGCATTCCATTGTTGTAAGAGTAGTTCTGAAGACGTTAAATGGTATTAACAATGGTTACCCATTCGTGTCTTCCTAAGAATTCAAAGTTGGGAATAGAATAGAACCCGGTTATAAAAAAAAATGTGTTTTAAGGAATTATTGCTTTAAAGAATAGATCTTCAACTACAGACTTAGTGCTATTCTCTTCCAGATATAATGAATGTTCTGTTATAAGGAATCTTTTTTTACTGTCCATTGAGGTTCTCTGTAAGCGGTCAGACTGTATATTTGGCAAAAAAAAGAAAACAAGCAGAACTTGAAAAAAATGTGCCTTTTACTTTCCACATTCACATTGAATTCTTCACAAAAATTATAAAAGTGCAACTGGGACACATCTGATGTTTTGGTTTAAAATGAGGTGTCCGTGTTAAAAAGTTTACCTGACAAAACATTTACCTAATGATTTGCCCAAGTTAAAGATAAAGCCACTGTTATTGTCTTGAACATTATTATAGCATTGGGTGTTTTTACAGTAGTTAGCCAGCTGATTTTGCTCAAAAGAAATACCTACTCATTCCTCACTGCATTTGCAGCAAAACATGTGAACAAATTTCAAGCTAAGCCACATCTACTTATCTGTACCACTCCTAACGACATTCTATAGAACAATTATAGCAGCAATGCCAACACCTGTGGCGGACTCAAGGGAATTAACTTAAAATGTAGGTCATGGAGCCATACTGCCACCCAGGCTTTTTTAAGTACCGAGGAACATGCCGTGCCAACATACAGCGGTGCTTTGTCAAAGAAGGTACTCGCAATACTTTAAACTTGCTCGTTTTATTTTATGTGCCATTTTTGAACTACACACGTATGTGCATTTATACATTCACACTGTTAAATATCTTTAATTTAATTCTCTAAGCCAGTGTGAAATGAAAGAATTCACATCTAACTTGCAGAGGATATGATTTAACAGTAATTCTGTCTGATATTTGTCGGCCAACGTTGTAAGTAGTTCAAATACAAACACATGAGATTATATAATATCAACTTACACAAAACATCTTAAAATTACAAAAATATAACAAAAACCAACAAAAAGAACACACCCTCCAGGTTTGTACTGTCAGGTAGACAAATTTCCAATAACCCAAGCCATTTAACTTATCTACAGGCATTGTGGTCTTGGGTTTGAATATACTGGTAGGATTAAGGACTATAAAATCCACTAAAAACCACTAGAAGAGCTATGTCTAGTGGCAGGTCCTTAAAGACGAGACATTCAAGAATAATACTCAATGCAACTCTTAGGTCAATGAGACATTCTACATAAATAATTTTAAGAGTAATATAAACGCTATGTTGGTATGATATTAATATTCAACATACGTGTATACAAAATAATAAGCACACTCCCACTTCACTAAAAATTTACGAAATTTAAAATATTGTGACAAATAGCGCTAAAACGATACCGTTTTTGCGCATCACATGTTGTGGTTACCAGTAGTTGCAAAGAAAAAAAATTAAATGCTGAATACCTTGTGTACAATTACTCAACAAATATAAGACAATCATATTTGGTATTTGTGTTTGACATTTCCTAAGAAACTTGCAACACATTACAATACTATAAAATACCAATACACTATTATTTTGTCCAATTCAATAAAAATAAAACGATGACAAAACACATACAAAATGTAAGACACAGTAGGAAAGAGTTTAGGCAATGCCAGATTAACTTCTACACTGATACACTGCAGGCGCCAATGTGATATGTCCCACAGCATTCTCGAAGATGCTTGGGTGTTTAATGAATCAGCGTCTTTTAAAGTCTAGCAGACAAAAAAATGGCCTATGTACAAGTAATTATAAAGACTTAACAAATAATATAACACTTACACGGAAAAACTGGCCTGTATCTTCTCTCTACTGCCCTTCAATAGTGGCAGGCTGCTGGACTGCTGCCGAAGCTGGAAATGGCAATGTCAACTCAGCAGCAGACTGTGAAAAGCTTATTTTCTGCAGTGGGCAAAATGCAGAGCCAAGACTGGGTTGCAACACAAAGCTATGCCTCGGTTTGTATTTATCACTTGGCAATAATTCTGATGGCAGTTGATCAGGTAATCCAGGAACCAACCTGTAACAGTTCAAGATTAACTCTTTTTAAGCTATGGACCCAAAGTTTGTCTATCGATTAATGCTTCATTTTCATTTCACTGTTGCAACCAGTCCTTATAAAACCGTAAAAGACAGACCCTACTGTCATTAACACTTTCGCACCTGACCTCCCCCCAAAAACGTCAAAATACCAGTGTTACCTGGTTAATTTTGGTTTCTATTGCCTATTGAAAAAATACATTACCTATTATTTAGCATTCTCCTTCTCTAATGCTGTTTCAACTAGAGATTAAACAAAGTTCTTCCGGTTCGCTACCTATTGCACAGCTCTACTGTGCAGCCTCCATCGTATATATAGTCGAAGCGGAGCGACAGAGCTCACCTTTTCGACACCTCTACCCTGCCCAAATGGCAATGAGAGGGGAGGAGGGCGGGAGCCAAGTAATGTATTTTTTCAATAGGCAATAGAAACCAAAATTAACCAGGTAACACTGGTATTTTGACGGTTCTATTTGCCTTGAAAAAATCCATTACCTATTTTTTAGCATTCCCATCGACTTCGTCAAGGGGGATGGTGCCATTTGATCGGAGTCCCCTCAGGTAGCGACCGGCCCCTGGAACACAAAGTGAATTCCAGCGTGCACAGGGGTCAAAGTACACGGTGAGCTGCTATGAAAGGCCCAACGCGGTACAAGCCGTCGGCATGGTGAGACATGTCCCGGAGGTAACGGGATGTGAAGACGGTAGGATGGCGCCAGGAGGCAGATTCCATGATGTCCGTGATGGAGATATTGCTGAAGTGAACCCAGGAAGTATAAATAGCACGAAGTTCATGTGCCGTGACTTTAATACCCTCCGTGACACAGTTGACATCAATAGCGTCGTAGGCCTGGAGGATCACGGTTTTGATCCAGGAGGCAATCATGCGAACGAAGGTTTCCCCATTCTTGCTGCTGAACGGTAGGAAAGTTGAGTACGGTCCCTCCGTATAGCAGCACATGAGCTGCTATGAGCAGCACAGCGGACAGCTCGTACAGGACAGACAGTTCTCTCTTGATCATCGCCCAAGATGCTGGAAAGAGACAGGATAATGAAGGGATGCGGTCGGTCGGTGGGCTTTTGGGTTTTTGCTCGAAAGGAGGAGCGAGGTGTAAGGGTTACGCCCTTGAAGTCCAGTAGGAAAAAGCAATCCCGTTCCCTGGCGGTAAGGGCTGCTACAGCGGAGGCACGCGGCAAGGCTACAAGAAACACAGTCTTCCTGGAGAGATGGCTCAGACGTGCGGAGGCTAAAGGCTCATAGGGTGCGGCCATTAAAGCCGTTGATACAATGGAAAGGTCCCAATCGGGGAACTTCTTGGGGACATGAGGACGATCAAGTTGGAACGAGTGAATCAAAGATGAGATCTTATAATTCGTGAGGAGGTCGGTATTTCCGGCTGCTTTGAAGACGGCGTTCAAGGCTGACTAATAAACCAAGATGGTAGATCCTTTCAATCCCTCCTGAAACACGGAGGTAAGGAAGCGGAGACGGAAGCCAGGAGGCAGCAAATGTTAAAACTGAGGATGCCGACCAACCACCGGAAGCGGAGGGAGGCGGAGGTTGACGGTAGGTAGTGGAACGGCCGGGAAGCAAGGAAGATGAGCAGCTAGCAGTACTGTCGGTGGCTATGCAGAGGTCTTCGTGCAGTGTGTTGGTTGCAATGCAGACGTTCGCCTGGGAGGTGGTACTCAAACCTAGGTGGAGGATGTGAAGTCCTTGTAAAACAGGTAGGAGCGTAGGACAGCTTGTCTGGGGTGAATGGTTATTTCTGATGTTTCGCCAGCCGAACGGCGGGGAAGGAAGAAGACATAGGAAGACTAATAGGACAAGGAACGTGGTACAGCAGGTCCAGAGGGAGCAAGCCCCCCCCCCCCCCCCCCCCCGTCCCCCCCCCCGGGGGGGGGGGGGGGGGGATGCAGAAGGCGGAGGGCGGCGGAAAATGGAAGGTGTTACGCAGCGGATGCAGCCATACAATGGAGACAAGACCAATATTCAGATCACGTTGAGGAAAGGTAGAATGAGCTGCACTTGCAGAGAGGACGGCCGGTTGTTACGTGAAGGAAAAGATAACGTGGAGGGACCCATGGTTGTTGAAAGACCGGAGGCTGCTGCGAAAAGGAGGGTTGTCCCACGGGTAGGTGGCTCGACCACCGAGCAAGAGCTTGCGAGATGCATATGACGAAAGCAACCTCCCGGTGGAGGAAGAAGGGATGCGTGTGGAGGCGGATCTGTTGGCGGAGGTAAGCACAGTGTTATTGCAGCGGTAGCAGGATCTCGCCCTGAAGACTGCCTGGCGGGGGCATCGGTAGGAAAGCGACTGAGCATATCACGCAGAAAAGGGTCTGAGGTGGGAGTCGGGGAAAGCTTATTGACTGATGACGGAGGCGGAAGGCCGATGGAAGGCCCAAGGGAACAGTCTTGTCCCAAAAGGACGGAGGAGTTCATGCGAGAAAGGATGAATGATAACGCCTTGTAGGCGCAACGTTAACGTGATTATGATGCACGGAGGCGGCAGACTCGGTAGTCGAAGGCAAAGGTGCAATGAACCGTGAAACAGAGGTGGAATGGAGGCAGAGTGACGGGGTGCATCTACTTGAGCTTGAGCAAATGGCACCAAAGATAGAGCGGTGGGTGGAAGACCTGCCGATGGAAGCGAAGGTGTGGCGAACTTACAGGGCAGACGGGAGTCATCCTGTCCTGGGGAAACGAAGGTCCCAATATGTTGGTCTAATGGAGGTAAGGTGTAGCGGAAGCGAAGGGATCCTTCCGTAGAAACTGAACGAGGATTTGTCCAGTGAACTGGAACTTAGGGTCTGCTTGAGGAAGGAGGCTGCGCAGAGGAAGCGCAGTGGGTCAAGGCCTAAGTTGAGGCGAATGTTGCCCCCTTTGACATAGGCCGAGGTTCGGGGTGACATAAAGCATGGAGTTCACTCGGGTATCCCTATCCCTGCTCCCCTTCCGCAGGGCGGAGGGACGCAGGAAGAGAGAACACACATCAGGTAGAGGACGAGCGGCCTGTGTCGCCGAAGTGTTGTGACAGCGCGGAGGGTTTGAGGAAGCAGCAGTATGTAATGCTGTGGGAAGGGAAGACAACAGATGGCAACAGACGGTGGAAAAGCCTAATCCAAGAGGGCTGCACAGAAGTAGTGCACAACCCCAGAAGGACGATTGTTGCTTGCGAGTGTTGATCCGTGCAGTGCCGTAATGACCCAGGCCGTCTTGGGCTGGGGACCAGAAAGAACGGTGGTACGGACGGATGGTAGGGAATAGATAGGAACGAAGGCAACTTTTATCCACGTCATGACGACATACGGTGGTAAAGAAAGCATGCTAGGATGCGGAGGTTCGAAAGGGAGACGCGGTTGAGTCGGAATGATGATAAAAAACTTGGAACACCTCCGGAGGAGGAGGCCAAAGTGGGAGACGGAAGAGGTTCATTCGAAACTGAAGTATCCATAAAAACCATTGTGGAACGTCGGAAGGCCAAAAGTACAGGGCCTGCACTTGCTCAATGTTAGTCTGTAATGCCTCACCTAAGGACAGTCTTGTAGAGAGAGGTAGTAGAGGGAAGTGTCCGACCGCGTAGTGGAGGGAACCTTGATCGATTTGAAGGTACAACGGTAGCCCCCGAGGCGGAGGTTGGAAAGAAGATGCTGTGGAGGCTGAGTCGGAACGATGTCGTTGCTTAGTTAAATCTTCGAAGCGGAAGGCGAGGCAGAATGGACGACCGCCTGTTCAGAGGTAAGGTGTGGAGGCGTTAAGTTGGCAAAAGAGGTGGTGGCAAGATGCGACAGAACGTGTGGTAGTGGTGCCGGAGGAACGGCAGACGGAAAAACCTTCCGGAGGAAGGACGGATGACGGTGGTAAACCTTGTGAGGGCGAAGGAGGTTAATCCTCAACTGAAGGAGCAGTCAGCGCAGCCGTAAAACTGTTGTAGAATAAAGGAGGGGCCAAAGCAACCGTCCTGAAGAGGAGCGGAGGGAGGCGTTCTTCCGCTGGGCGGAGGTGCAGAGAGATTAGAGCATCACCATGGGAGGAGGTCGATGCAGGAGGCGGAACGGTCGTTCGAGGAACGGAGGTTCAGGAGCTGGAAGGTATATCCAGAAAACCGCTGTAAAAAACAACGGAAGGTAGGATAACCTGAGAAGAGGAGCTGAGGGACGAGTACACGTGGTGACTACCATAGGAGAAAATGATCCCGAAAGGACGCAGTGCTGGAGCTAATACAAGTTGAAAGAAGGGCTGCGCAATAGAATGTGCAGATGGCGATGTCGCAGAGGGATACCATACCCCTTTCAAATAAAACAGCAGCAGTCAATGCTGGAGAGAGGAAAGGTGAACGCCGATAGCAGGTAGTGAAAGGGTCCACCCCAAGAGGGCTGCGCAGAGGCAGTGCGGAGGGGGATCGAAGGCGAGGCATGTCGGTAATCCGAACTGATCCGCCCGTCACCCAGACGCAATGAAGACGTGAACCGCCATAGGTAGAGGCCAAGAGAGACGGCCTTCCCGAGGGATGGCAGTGAGCGGAGGCGGAGGGCGAGGTGCGTGGCAAGCGGGGGAAGCTAACGTAGCCATAACCCTCCGCGCTTTAAGCAGTAGTTTGACCCGCGAGTACCGACCTTTGGTATGGGCAAGTTCCAAAGAGAGAGACCGGAGATCTGTCGGTGGAGGAGGCTGACCGCCGGTGAAGTGGCGGCGGTAATGCACTGCGGAGGGAAAGATCCCGACAGCAGTGGGTTCGGAGGCGGAGGCTCCAGTAAGTCCTGTTCGGAGGTAAGTTCAAAAACCTCCACGTTCTCGAGAGACAGAGGAACAGGGGAAGCAGAAAGGCGAGGAAGGGGGCATTTCCCTGGGCATCCCCTTTGCTCGCGGCATCTAGGCGGAGGCTAGTGCTGGAAGCGAAGGTAAGCACAGCGATCCAACGAAGTGAACAGCGTGGCAGCTAGAGAAGAAAAGGTGAGCTCTGTCACTCCGCTTTGACTATATATATGAAGGAGGTTGCGCAGTAGAGCTGCGCAGTAGGTAGCGAACCGGAAGAACTTTGTTTAATCTCTAGTTGAAACAGCATTAGAGAAGGAGAATGCTAAAAATTAGGTAATGGATTTTTTCAAGGCAACTAGAAATAGAATTTTAACACTGTTTAAAATTAGTTCTTACTATCCTAAAATACTTATTCAATAATATATGCTAAAATCGCATATTTTATGCTTTTCATTGCCCAAAAAATACATTGATTAAAATCTTTTCCAATAATCTAGTATAATCTAGTACCCGCCAGGGGGGGGCTGCTTTGCATTCCTTATTAATGCTAGTAGCGCCGCCATCTTGTATCGCTTATGATCCACCGAGTCGGGGTGGGTTCTACTGAAGTTAAGTATTTTAGGATAGTAAAAACTAAAATGTGATGCCCCCCCCCCCCCCATGAAGGCCGGCTAAAATTTGTTTGAGGGGGAAAACATACATTGCCTGTCATTTTTTGCAGTGAGTGTCTCAATGGTGCCGTTGAGACTTGAGACTTCATTAACGTTGTGACCCCCCCCCCCCCGTGCATGCGCGGGCCTCCTAATAAGAGTGGCAGCTCCGAGAGTCATCGTTTTGTCTCTCGATTGTCCAAAAGGTGACTCAAGAGGGGAGGCAAGGTGGGCCTGAGGTATTATATATTTCCCCCTCGCAAAAAAAACAAATTTTAGCCGGCCTTCATGGCGGCCGGCAAATTTCAGTTTGTTGCTTGAAAAATATCCAATACCCATCAATTTCGGCATTGACAGGCCGACCTCATCAAACTTTGGTGGCAGGCATCTTATGAGTAAGTACCCTGGGGTTACTGGGGAATTGGCCTTGGGACTGAATTTGATAAACTTAATGAAAAAAAATTGTTTCAGAAAATTGTTCGTTGGGGTGTTGAAGGTGATGGTTGTTATTGACAGAGTCCTTCCGGCTTCTCGATTGGTGAATTTCGTGATTTTGAGAGGGTTTTTGGTTTCCAGTTTTGGGAGGAAGGAAGATGGGACGTCATGGAAAGTTGTCTTAGATTGAGGTGACGGTCTTGTAGATGGAGTGGGATACGAGTTGAGTTCAAAGGTGAATTGTTCGTGGGTTCACACTGAAGGAAGAGAATTTGAGATGGGAGGCGACCCAGACGCAATATTGGGGAGAAGTGAGGGGAGGTTTTCCCATGCAGTTTCAGAGTCCGTAGGTGTAGCCCTTTGCTTTAAGCGTACAGGCGTCGCATGGAAGCTGTGGTTTGATGGATTGTCAAATTGCGATAAGGAATCGGTGAAAATGTCACGATTTGCACACGAATTGGACATGGTTTGTCAGGTTTCAGAGATTTTCTGATGAGCCAAATCTTGGTGGTCAAAGGTGTTTTTGGGGACAGGGGCACCTTCTACTGGTAGGGATTCGATCAAACGTGGAATGAGAACTGGTCTCGTAGGTAAAAGGGCGTTCGAGGGTCAGATGGGCGCAAGATTGGAAGATGTTGCAGCCGAGGTGGTGGATGATAAAATGGTTTTGCTGACCTGTCTAAGGTGACGGCAATGAAGCACCACGTGCTTAAGACAGTCGGTGGGTTTTTTCCCAGTGTGAGAATCATGAGGGATCTCGGTTCTGTCCGAGTGAGCTAACGATGAGATCAGCGGATTGAAAAGGAAGGAGGCTGTTCTCTTGCTGAAGGGAAAACACTGAACTTGAGGCTTGAAATTTCCGTTTGCAGGGTGTCGATGTTTTCTACTGCATGATAATTTCTTGCAACTGTTTTTTAGTTTTTGAGTTTAAGTTTGCGACGAAGGGATTTCCGGATTGCCTGATGGTTGATGAAAGAGGATTGGTCGCTGTCCAGACCGTAGCGGTGTTGAGTTTCCTTTCCGGCTGTCAATAGATTTGGCAATGTAGGGGCCGAATTTAAAGGAACTGGTTCAGAAGTTTGCTCGGAGGGCAACTGAATTTGTCAGACTTCACGGTTGGATGTTGGAATGTTTGTTGACAACTGGGACAAGGTTGCAGGAGAAGCGAGAGTGCTTGATTGTTTTGTGATGGATGCTGAAGTTTCACAGGGGAGGATGTCGGCATCCTGAGAGTTGAAG
Source organism: Lithobius niger (assembly GCA_023313725.1). Taxonomy (NCBI): domain Eukaryota; kingdom Metazoa; phylum Arthropoda; class Chilopoda; order Lithobiomorpha; family Lithobiidae; genus Lithobius; species Lithobius niger. The sequence continues at coordinate 51,064 of JAHWFP010008577.1, read as the reverse complement.
GGTTGAGCTTGGGTTGGTGTTCCATTCCCAGATGTGAGAAGGGAATCAAAGATTTTAGTTGGTGGGAGAGGTGAACGAGGTGTTACTGCGATTTCTCGTGTTGGCGTAGAGTGAAAAAGGGGTTGCGTCGAGGGGAGGAAGCTCGTTCTGCAGAGGTGAGCTTGGGCTTTCATCCTCGGTTGTTGTCAAGTCCAAGATGTCGATCACTGAGCCTGTCGAATATCCGTGTTCTTGTGATGGTTAGTTCAAAGGGGAGGTCCTGAAGGGTGACTGGGACGTTTATGTGGGTGAAATGAAAACCCCAGGATACATCAAAACAGAACAGGATTCAGATTGTGTGGATTGGACAGACAGGAGTTTGTGCTTGTAGAGCAGAACTTGAAGGGGAGAACCTTGGAGAGGAGGTGCCTAAGAGATCCTGCAGGAGGGCAATTTCGTTTTTTTGGGGAAGAGCAAGTTTGGCTTTTGACGATCCGGTTCTTTCTTTCCATAGTTTTTCTTGGCGTTGAAAATTTTGCCTCTTTCGAAATGCGGAAGCCAGCTGCATACTGGCAATGATCCACCAATCCTTATGGGGAATCGTGACGCAAATTGGGCAGGGATTCAAGTAGTACTCACACTTGCGGTTATATTGACAAACACGAGTGTGCGGGTCTTTCCTTATCGGATTCGTAAGTCCGAGGCAAGGGCGAAAGCCCCCATCGTCAATAGTGGGGACACGCCCAAAGTAAATGTCCACTCATCCTGGTCGGGGAGATTGTTCACATTCTTTACCTTTTCTACGATATTGGATTGAAAAATAGAGAGTACAGGGCGCTAAACAGCTAAGAACTGAAAAACTATGCACTTCCTGTTGCGAGGTGTTGAAGCGCAAAACGAAAGCCGTTTTCCGGCCGATGGCCGGAAATTGGATGGACGATTCCATTCACGTTGGAGGGAGGCTTCTTCGGTTGTGATTGGCTAATCTGTCAAAACGAAAGGGACATGTGACGTCTTCGAACGGTCGTTGGCGGTTTCGTGTTCTTGTTCCTTTCGATTGGAAGAGAGGCCACCGTAGGTTTTGATGCCATTGGAGAAATCATGCAGCTAGACGATTGTGGAATCTCAAGGAAGTGGTACAGGCTGGATGGAAGTGTGGATTAACTCCGGGAGCCAATGGGGAGGGTAGACAACTACGCTCATGCAAGAGTCGTCACAGCCTCAGTAAAACTAAAGATCAGGAATGGGCGGCGTGTGCACGGTCAGAAAACACCTGAGCCGGATCTTCGGAATGTGGGTCTTATTCTAGAAGCCAGCGGGAAAATGCCACGATGTCAGCAGGTGAATATGGTTTCATTTCAAGTGGAGAACAAAAGGTTTGACGAACGAAAGGTGTCGGAGGCAAGGGTGACGATAGCGTTTCCGACTGGTTCGAATTTAAACTTTCGGAAACATGGGGTGGATCCCGGCGACAACAGGGAGTGTCCAATACCTTGAAGAACGGAAGGCAGCTTCTGAAGAAGGAAAGACCGGTGTCGAAGTGACCGAAAGGTGTCGACACACTTGGATGGGCACGGCGTCTTCAGGCATTCAGAAGCGAAACTTTCGGTTGAGGTGAGGCGAGTGTCGGAAAACAGCGGGAAGCTGTTACCGAGTCTTACGGTGAATGAGAGGTGATGATCGAAATAAAAGGTGTCGAAGTACCGGGCTGAGGGCTATTTCTTCAACAAACCAAAGCCTAGCCTTCGGAAAGTCGGGTTAGTTCCGAGAATCAGCAGGAAGAGGACCACGATGTCTTCAGAGACAGCGATAGCTGATACGTCTGAGTGCAGCTGGAGATGATTCAAGCGAAAGGTCTCGGAAGACGAGGGTAAGAACGGCATCACTGAGAAACCGAAATCGGGCTTTCGAAAAAGTGGGCTAGTCGCGGGATACAACAGGAAAAGAGTCACAATGTCTTCAGAGACTGCGGTAGCAGTTGCATCAGTGTTTAATAGGAGACGATCAGAACGAAAGTTCAAGAAGAACTAGGATGGAGGCAGCACCACTGAGAAACCCGGAGTCGGGCTTTCGGTCCCGGGAGCCACGATGTTATCACGGACGTAGCCGTTGTCTTTTCAAGCAGCCAGTGGCAGCACAGCGAAGGGAGGTGGATGTTCGGATTGGAGATGATACTTTAACCAATTCGAAGCCGAGTTTTCGGAAAGGTTGGAGTCGGGAATCTAAGAGCGTGGAGGTTCCGTCCAGGGAGAGTCCAGCAAGGGCGATGAATGGTCCAGGAGGAACAGGGCCCGCCAGCAATGCAAGACTGTTCGAAGCCGAGCTTTCAGGAGGTCTTGGTCTTCAGGGTTAAAAGCAGCCGAGGGCTTGGAGGTGGCCGGAAAGGTGGGTTAATCCAGGAACCAACGGCAATTCGAAGGTTAAATGAAAACTAGAACATTGCTACTTTAGGTCAAAATCCGCTCCAAAAAGAGAGAGACCGCAGAGATCCACGTCCAGCTTGTCAAAACCAAATTCCTACAACTAGGATATCCCGTCCGAATCCTCAACCAAGCAATTGAACACGCAAGAAAATGGAAATTCCATCCAAAATCACAAAACGAAAAGAAACAAGACCAACAAAATCCAGTTGAAGTGGTGACATACTGTGCAGGAAAAACAGAAAAGGTCCAAAAGACGCTCACCGAGATGGGTATTCGGAGCTTTATTCGTAACCAACCGAACCTAAAGACCCTGCTCATGAAAAAGAAACGAGCCCCCCAAGCCCCGCCACCCCCAACACACTAGAATGATAAACCAGCGAATGAAAAGGACCCCCAAACCAGACCTAGCCAACCCACCCACAGATAACAAACCCGATCTAAACAGAAGCCAACACCGCAACCACAGCAAAACCAGCATAACTCCATCCCCCTTCAAACTGCAATAAAACCGACTCAACCAGTAATACACCTCCCACAAATGCCAGCAGCTGTCTACGCTGTCCCCTGCGCAGAATGCAACAGTATCTATGTAGGGGAAACCAAGAGACGGATTAGCAAACGGGTTGAAGAGCACATGACGAACGTCGAAAATAAAAAAGTCAAAGAAAATGGAATTGCGGCCCACCATCACCACCTCCATCATGAAATAGCCTGGGAACAAACCAAAATGATACTCAAATCAAACACACACTTTGAGCCACACCTACGAGCCCTCGAATGCCTTGCTATTCAGTTTCTCAGAAACAATCAAGTGAAACTCATGAATATCCAAGAACCCGCACATAAAGGAATAGCCAATATTACCACACCAGGGCTCACCTCTGGTTTCTCTTACATGTGGAAAGCCTACCTCCCTCCAGCACCACCTGAAGAAGGAAAAGAGAGGGAGCCACTGTACACGTAACTGGCAGTTGGCCCCACTACACGTTTTTCAAATCTTAGTGATGTTACGTTAGTGTGCTGAACAACCAGTGCCTGATGAAGGCGGAAGACTTAGTTGAAAAACTTTAGTGAATCCTGCCGAAAATTCGCAGAGCAGAAGCAATCTGAAACTTCAAGTTGGCGTAAGCGTTATTGTCTCTTCCAAATTTGTTAGTTAGCCAAGTAAAATGAGCCTGTCGGCATTCAGAATTGTCGTTTTTGTCTGAACTTGTGAAACGAATTACTAAAATGTAAATTCAAACTTGTTGCTTTTTAATACTTTATTCAAAAGCTGTTCTAGTAAATGTAAAGTGTTCTTTTCATATTACTGATATTAAAATAAAACCAGGAGTTTCAAACTTCAGTCCGTTTACTAAGTGATTAATTGAGTGTAAAATAAATATGTAGCCCATTTTTAGCTTTTATCCTCCGTTAAACATTTAAATAATTTCCATCGTTGGTGGCAGTGAAATACCAGTAGTATTAAGGTTAGGCCCCTATAGTTAGGACACCGACGCTTCATTCCCCATGCTGGGACAGTAGCCCAAACTGTGCTTATATCGTAAAAGTCGTTGTAAACTGAAACTCCATGTCAACTAACGATGTCGGGGGCGTTACAAGCACCTCAGCCGTCGTAGCGTCCGCCGTTACACTTAACTGTCTATGCGATAATGGTGGAAGGGACAGGTCATTTATCTTCCATTATGAAACAAAATTTACCATGGAGTCCCGTTTTCTAACGAGACTTTAATTCTACCAATTTGTACGATTTTTGGCTCAGAAATTTCCTGGATTATAGTAAGACGTCTTCTATGTGGTCCAGTGAAGGGATCACTGTTGCAGATGAGAGGTTGAAGGAAACTCCTAGAACAAGTGAGGATAATCTTGATTTTTTTGTAGGGATCGACCGAGTCCGGATATATCCGGATCCGACACCGGATAATGCGGTATCCGGCAAGATCCGGATCCGGCCATTATATTGAGCCGGATACCGGTTGCAACACAACCAAAACATGTCACTGCAAACATGTTGCATGCCTCGGTAAAATAAATCGACGTAAAATAACTAAGCGATCTACATGTATAAAAAATTGCAGATGTAATAATTCCAGTGTAAATTAGTGCACAAAAATGTACTTGGGATAATCGTATTAGGTTTTCATAACTAAAAAAAATAGTTGAAGTTCGACTACGTAAATATTCATCTTCCGTTGCAGTACATTGGATACCTTGAAACGATGGTCCTCTGGTTATTTTTCCATTACAGCGTTGTTTACGGCTTCCGAAATCCTTTTTTTACGTTTTCAATACCGTAGAAGTAGTTTAAAGTTGTTTTATTCCTAATTTATATTCGCTATCAGTGATAGCAATCAGTTTACGACCGCTTGCCTTCCGACATCGCGCTCCCACTCCCTGCCGGCTGTCCGCATATAGACGCGCACGTGCTAGCTTCAATGGCTGTGACCTTGACTCGCTTCGCGTGACGTCACTTGCGACTGGCCCCCGTCGCGATAGTGATCACTAAGGCTGTTTTTTCTGCCGAACAGATTCCGATCCGATCAGCCACAAATTGATTGGTGTACCGATCCGATTTAACCGAACCGATCGCTACAGATTTTTAACAATTTTTTTTTCTGGCTTACACAAATTTGTAGGCTTAATGAAAACATTGGAATATATTTTTTTTTACCCAAATAAAAGTAAAGATTTGTCCGTTATTAACCTTGGCCTACACAATGTAAAATATATAGGAATAGCCTAAATTAAAACAAAAGGTAACAAACATGTGGAGAAACAGAATTTATTTATTGTCAAGGGCCTGGCCAAAATCGAAAATCTGTAGGTTTTTGTTCGCCGAACCGATTTTTGCCGATCAGCACAAAATCTGCTAAAATCTGTTCGGCTAAATCTGTTTGGTACAGCCTTAGTGATCACGTGCTAATCGGGGAATCCCAGCTTTCCAACGCGACCAAGATGGCGGCCGTTTGTTGCGTTGTTGAGTTAAGACAGCTTGAACCAAGGTCTAGTTTTAGCAAACAAATGCAATTTCACGTTAATTTTGACGACATGGCCAACAAAAATATCAATTAAGGTAATTAAAAGATATTAAATTAAATGAATCCAAAATAGGTGTGCCAAAGTACCTAATTCAGTCGGAATTACACCTCCGTTGTATGTAATGGCGGTTTTTCTTTGCAAACGGGGCTTTGAATCGAGAGTGCGTAGGGAGTTTTAGAAACTGTTTTGAAGTGACGATAAATCGCGGTTTGGATGCCAAGGGGTTAAATTCGAAAAGTAAGACAGTTTAATGACATCCAAAACTAGCAACAAATAATAGCATGATAAACCAAAGATGACTTCCATGTTGCAAGAGTCGAAACAGTTTTGTTCATAAAATGAAAAAAAAATACAGCTTTTATGTTGGTCTCATTCCTTTTTTTTTTTTTTTGCTTTCGGTCTTTGTTATACTGTGCGCAATACAAAACGGAACGAAAGCAATTTAAAGCTGTAAATAAAAGACCTGTTGTGATTTTGATTTTGTTTTAATGCAGATTTAATAATTTTAATCTAAAATAAGTGGAATACATACTGGTTTCACAAATATTGCAAAATTTTGCTAATTATTTTTCAAAATGAAGCAGTAGGCTAATCAATGAGAAATCCTTCAACTAGAAAAATGTTTTCTGACTGTTTAACCTAATGAGTGCTTTGTTTGTTTCAAAAAAATTTTGCTGAATTTAGCAACATTGCAAAAACAGTTCTGTAGCCTACATGCAATTATACTATACTGGTACTCATAATAGCATAAGACTTCTACGTATTTAATGTAAGAAAATAATGTGAAACAAAGCTAAAATTAACACCATAGCTGCAACTTGTAAGGGGGAAAAAATAAAACGGCTTTATTTTGTTTTTGTGTGCGAATTACCCGGTACCGGTCCGGATCAGGCATCGATCCGGCACTGACATCAAATTATCCAGAACCGACCCGGATCCGGTAAAATGGTATCCGGCCGATCCCTAATTTTTTGAAATTTATTCCTGATGATGAAGTAGATCCAATGTGTTCTGTAGATCTTTCACCAGTTGTTTCGGGTTTTGATTTTTTTAGAAGCCAGTCTTTTAGGTATGCATGTGAATGGCCTTGAAGCTGGTGGAGGTGTACCAACATTGGTTTTACAATGGTTGCGTTGAGACCAAGTGGTAGAGTCTGAAATTCGTACACTTTCTCGTTGTAAATGAAGCGGTAGAGGTGTCATACCGAGTGGTAAAGAGGTGCGTGACGGTACACATTCTCGAGATTATGGAGACTGTCCAAACTTTCGCCTTGAGTGATTGTTTGATAGATTCACAAGTTTCCATTTTGTAGTGGGTGTTGGCTCATTTTCGAGTGGAGAAGCTTTAGGTTGAAAATTAATCTTTCTCTCGATTTTTTGGGCCTTAGAAAGACTGAGCTGTAAAAGCCTGGGTGCAAAGGGTCTTTCCCCTCTGCTATGGCTTCTTTCCTTAATAAGTTCCTGAATTTCGTTTGAGAGATTCTCCGACAGTGGTGTTGCAAATTCCCAAGGTCGTGGAGATATCAGTGCTGGTTTGCTTTTGCATGATGGTTTGAAGCCCAGGCTCATTGTTGAGAGGATCCAAGGTTTTGTTAAATGTCCCAATATGGTAGATGTCTGAGGCGATCTCCTACAGACGTTGTGTCGCCATTTGTGTTGTGTCCCAGTCATTGTTTTGAGCTGGGTTTTCACTGAAGCCAGGTGAGGTGCAACGTTTCTTTTGTTTGGGTGTAACTAGTGGTCGACCGAAACAAAGCTTTTCACTTTTGGCCGAAACCGAAACTAGTACCGAAACCAGTTATTTAATTTTGGCCGAAACAAAATTCATTACCGAAACTGGCATTTCTGTTTCGGCCGAAACCGAAACCACTACCGAAACCAGTATATCAGTTTTGGCCGCAACCGAAACCACTACCGAAACCAGAACCTAACCAAAATAATATCCCTTTTAATAATTAGACAAAAATAGGGATAAAATTTAAAAAAAATCATTAGTAACTACCAGTCACATACAATAAGCAGTGTGAGCCACGCTGGCAAGGCCGATATTATTTCCATTGTTTTCACAATAGCTGTTTAAAGCTCTTAGCTGTCCAGAATTCAAAATGTCAACTAAATTAATTAAATGAACAGTCGCAGTTACCCTAGCTAGCAAGTAGCAATCAAATATGTCAGGCTGGCTGGTAGGTGGAGGCCATACGCCAGTTTACAAAACGTAGTATTAAAAGTACCCACTTCAACTAAGTTACACAGCGCGTGAGTAATACTGCTGCACCATTAGGCATTTGGAGCAGCTCACTAAAGCACGAGCGTTTAAAATGGTTTGCAAACTACTTTGAAATATGGACGATACGCACATGTCAAAGTCGGCACACGAAACCTGTACTGTAAATTTTCGACGAACTTACAACAATAGATGTCAAAATCTATCTTCATCGTGCCAATCACTCCGTAGTCTTTTTTCTTTAATACATCTGCTTTCCTGTACATAATAGCATGGGGTGTTGCTTGATTTTGAAAGTTGAACTTGAATTGTGTTACTTGAAAAATTCTTGTCAACTCCCCAACAAAACATTCTCTGCTGACGACAGTGAATACAACAGCTTACTACAAATCTACGCACATTATTCCAATCAGAATAATGTGCACAATTCTGAACCACTAACGTTCGTACCTTGGTTCTTCCACAACCTTGACCCTCTCACATCCGTCAGGAGGTTCTCGGGATAAAAATTTATTATGGGGAGATGAACCCAGCCTTTGGTAGGGCTCTGGTGAAAGACAGTCGCCATCACCTTAAAAAAAAAGTACAGTAGGTAGTCAGAAATTAAGTAATCAATGCAATTAATTTAGTACTATTTTTAAAAGAATAAAAAAAACAAATTCTCAGAGAACCCAAAAATTCAAATAATTGAAACCTATAAAAAAATAATGCAAGTTTATTGTGTGCAATAAGATAGTGCGTACTGCAGAAAGATTTTCTTCGCCAACCACGCACACACTGCGATAGTACTGTTTTGTTTACTCCTGTCAAGTTCTACGGCTATTAAGGAGAACTGACATGCCTGTACAAACTCGTACATAACCTAACACTCTCAGCTTTTATAATTTTTTTTAAAGTATTTTCGTTCAAAAGCAACCTGTGCAGACACAAAATTAATTTTCAGGCATTCGACAAAATTTGTGCTCAACTTAAGCATAAAAGCTAAATTTTGGTTTACATCGGTTTTCACTGCCACCTAAATGTACCTCCTCCCTCCCCATGCTATAACGTCAAATTTGTGAAATAGCCTACTTAACGCCCTCCCCTTTAAATCGTTTTTTTTTGTTGCAAAATTAACTAAAAGCTGCATACGTGTAACGAAATCAACAGCTGATTAAAATTTTTTGAAACTTTTCATCGTGAACGAAAGATAGTGGGAAAACGAACGTTGTACTGCCTGCTGCCAACTCACTTGACCTTGGTCAATATGCACAAAAAAATTGCCTTGCTCCAGGACTTGTCCCACATGTGAAAATTTCTGCCCCTCACCACTGCTGCAAACTATCCCCGACATGCAGCGTTAGTTCACAGGAAAACTTTCTTTGAGGGGGGTCAAAATAATGAAGGAAGCATTATACAACGATTCGTATGGCACCGACAAGCTTGAAAGTAGAAATGGAAGGTCCCAGGTGGGGCATAGAAGTTGGGTCTTTGGCCTATGCACGCCGAATGCTTGCACGAGTCGAGAAATGGTGACGTGAGACGTTTCATGTCTGACCACAAGGGAGAGGACTGAACTAATCACTGATCTACAGCACTTGACGGCCAATATCGAACGGCCTTCTTGGAACAAAGATTCAAGGAATCTGGCGAGCTCCAGCACAGATGGATTACTCGGCTTTGCACCTTCTTACCTGTCTTGCTCCACTTGGCCCGTTTTTTTCAGTTGCGCTTGTAAACTTGTTGGTGGAGTCTGTGACAGTGTGACTTCACACTGTTTATGACTTCACAAGAGAAACTAGCCTTTAGACAGCTCTCCTTTATAGTCTCACGCATCTGCCTGGCTTCAGGTAAAGTGTCTTGCCCTTGTGTTGCGAGAGAAGGTCCTACCATAATGGAGGGGCGATCGGGCTGCCTTTCCCGACCTCCATTAAATCGACAAACCACAGAATTGCTGTCCACCGTGGAGCGATCAGGATAATGTTCTCATGGACACCCGCGTCTAGTTCAGCACCACATGCAGGAGGCAAAACGGAGGAAGATATAGGCGTCCAGAGCGGTCCACGGTGTTCAGGCTACCAGTCACCCACGCCGGGTCGTCTGAGAAGGGGAAGACTAAGAAGCTGAGATGGGTGTTGGCCCTCGTAGCAAACAGATCCACAAGCGGAATCCCCCACTACTGGAAATTCACCTTGCACACAGCCTAGCACAGCTGCCCCTCCGCTGCTGCCAGTAAATCCTTCTGCAAAGGTTTGTCTGCAAGGCATTGAGCTTGTCTGATATGTGCCTGTGAAGGATCGTGGTGTTGAAGGGGCATGGGTTTAACTGTTTTGAGACTTTTCCTCCTGCAAGGATCTGAATCTGGTCCCTTCTCCCCAATTTATGTAAGAAACCAACGAAGGTTGTCCAACAGGATGATGGTTCGTGCACCTAGCAAGATGGACCTAGCAGTGTATGGCATAAGACAGCACGCAGTTCTTGAACATTGATGTGGCAAGTCATCTCCTCTTCGTTCCAAGTTTCCGACGCTGTGTCTGATCATGAGCACTCCCAGTCCTGGTTTGAAGCATCCATGAAAAGCAGTCCATCCGACACAAGCTGCTGAACCGGAACTCCCACGAAGAGGTGTGAGGGGCATGCCCACCACTCGAGTACGTCCCAAGGCAGGTTCTCTTAGGGGAATTTTGTCTTTTTAACTACACCAGACTGGCATCTCCGTCTGCCTGGCCCGCCACTGTTCCATGGGACCAAATTTATTAGGGAGTCCAACTGTTCCTGGATCGATACCGGCATGTCCAAATACACTATTCAGAAGGCTCAACAAGGTCAGTCTTCAAATCAAATTCTGCACATAGAACGAGAACTGCTGCGCTGGTGAGAAGAGTGATTTCTCCAGATTCATTCCCACAGCTGGTTTTCGAAGCGTCTGAAGGCAAAACTAGAGCTCCCTCGACAATACTTCTATCTCCATGTTCCAGACCAGCCAGTCGTCCAGGTGACGTGCAGACAATTGCCGTATTGATGGAAGAAGCTCACTATGGGTTGTAGCACCAAGGTGAAGACGTGTAGGGTCGCCAAGCACAAACCGATAGCTACCTCGAAGTGGCAAATCCCACCTTACGATACTAATCTGAACAGATGGATGATGGAGTTAGACGTGGAGATGGGCATCTACGTCTAGTGAGACGGTGAACTGTCATTTTAAGTGTCCAGCGAGACGGTGAACAGTGATTATCAGTGAGTCAGCACTTAAATTTTGAAAGATTACTTTAAGAGGTACTAGTTGTCTAAGGTTGAAGAGGGGTTGTGTTTCCCCGTTCTACTTCAGAATAATCCCTTGCTGGACTATGGGATCCTGATATTGGTAACTGGCACTGCCTGATTAGCCTCTTGAGCAGCAATTTTTCTACATCTGCATGGAGCGATAATCTTTGGAAAGCAGCCAACGAGAAGGGACGGTGGTAAGAGGCGGAGGTTTCAACGAAGAAGGGATGTAGCCTGTTTCATGAACGACAGGAATAATGCATGCAAAGTGATTTCTTCCCAAAACTACCAGTGGAACTTCAGCCTATCGCCCACCTGGCAGTGAAAAGGTTGCAGGCTCCGTGACAGATAGCAACAGTTTATTGGGGGTGGAGGGCCTAACCTCCACCCTTTCCCTTTTGACCCTTTATCTCTATTTCCCGGATGAAACTCCTCTTCCGGATGGGCGTGACTTCGGGAGCTTCTTCTTGGGTCCTGAAATGCACCTTTGCCAGTGAAAACCTTAAAAGTTGCTGTTAGATGGGTGACTTTGTGGTTCAGAATACCTCGAGTTCCTTGGCTGGTCAAGAAAGAGGTCCTTTCGATACATAACTACATTCATCTTCGTTTGTCAACTAGACAGCTGCTTCGAATAAGAGGAAGCGTGCAGTGCCTTTGACTTTTCTGAGTTCAGGTGCCAGTACAAAAAGATTGCCATTAAACAGGTAGGACGACTCATGGATTGGACAAAGCCTTACGACAGTGGAGAAAGGAGTTAAAAAATGACTTCACTCTGAACGAGATAGAATCAGCATGAAAAGATGAAACTTTCATTAAAAAGCAACAGTGGTTGAGGATCGTCACGTTTTTGGGGTGCCGTGATAGTGGAGAAAGGAATTAAACACTTAGAAACACGCTAATGTGTCCCTGCCAAGTAGACAATATTTAATTATTGTGAGAGCTTTTTGTTGTCAGATGGCAGCTCACTGGTAGACTCATTTTTAACTGTAACAAGCTTATACCTAATTTTAGCATACTGGTGTAAATTCCTCATGTAGTAGAAATCTTTGCAAATTGTTGGAATCAGGTGTCTTGGGTACAGTAATGAAGAAACCTCAACATTAAAAGTGTGGGAACGTGTCCTTTACGGAGAAAAAGTCCCCTCAGTAATGTTGATTTGTGTTACTGGCTAGCGAAGGACAGGTCTCCCATGTTAATCCTCATACGGTATACGCCTACAACTTGTTAGGGAAAGTGCATATCTAAATTTTGGCACGCAGGTAGATAGCAGTATGGGCAAATGCCTTTTGTAAAATGGGGTTGCAGATAGAAGTATGTGGCCCTGAAGTGGCGCGTAAATGCAAAATTATTGTCATTCCCATTGTTTGTATTTGTCATCCAACAGTTTATTATAACACACGTACCATTTCAGTACTTAATTGTCAGAATACATTGTTGCTAAGAGGCGGCTCACAAAAACATCAAATTCCAATAAGGAACTGGGAGACTTTCATTGCAAGAAGAGTTGGAAACAAAAAGCAGATGGTGAGCACAGGGTCCAATCAAGTGGAAAAATTGAAGATTCTACCAGAGAACTTGTTCTCGCAGGAGAATTTAAGTTCTCAGAGTAGAATCCGACGAAACTGTGTTACGTAATGGGATCCTTCCCTGTCCTGCGGCGCTTTGTAACCTGTTGTTTTACGTCATTTCCGTTTGGAAATGCATGCAAATTTTTGTCACTTCCGGCCCTACTTCCGCTCTGCCCTCTCTACTAACCCCCACTCTTTTCGCACGCAGCATGCGCGGTTAGAGTCCGTGGCAGAGAGGCGGGAGGGCATTCAACGTAACACAGTTTCGTCAGATTCTACTCCGAGAACTTAGATTCTCCTGCGAGAACAAGTTCTCTGGTAAAATCTTCAATTCTCATTCGTAACATCCTTCCTCACTGGGTTACGTAATGGGATAGATTCAAAAACGTGCCAGTTCTATGACACGGAATCTTACCCCACTAAAGTTTCCAGTCGGAGCGCACAGGCCAGTTGACGTCCACTGCCGATACACCGGTCCACGCAAACTGGGGCCCTCCTGTTTACACAAGGGTCCCCCCGGCGGGGGGCCCCCCCCGCCCCCGGGGGGGCGCAACCCCCTTGTCCAGCTACACACAACGCTTGCAGAGGACTGAACTAGGAAGCCACCCTCCACGCCGGTGTCACGAGCACTGCCCACAAGCCTGCAATGTCCGTAGACCGCCATACACCCTCGTCCAGGAGAGAGCCTGTGGGAACCAGCTATGCGCATCACTCGGTCCGCGACACCCTGAAGGCGTCCACCACACCTACACCGGGTTACCTGTCCCACAAGCTGAACAGTTGCAGCCGTGTCATTGTCCTGGGGGCAAGGAATTCTGCTGGGCACCCCACCCGGGCGTAGGCCCATAAACTAGCTCCGACATTGCAATTCAAAGTTTACACTTCACCACTAAAAAATGAACAATCACAAAATCTGTCCACTTGAATTTTCGGTGGAATTACGCAGCGTCCACCTTCTTCAGAAGTCCTGGCAAAAAACGAAGTACAAAACGAGGTTCACATTGCTTCAGGCAGTGTCAGAATGTGAATCAGAATTTGAATTTGCCCTAGCTCCGAGTAATAGGCTAACTCCTAACGCCAAAAGGAGCGATAGGCCACGCTACCGCGGTACGTATTCGCACCGGAGTCGCAAGCCCAAGTCGTCCCTGCACTTGTGAGGCAACCCGTCACCCTGCCGACACCTGTACTGTGCAATGCCCCCAGAACACATCCCATATGCACCCGTAAGTGCCAGAACCAGCCTACCAGGACCGCCAAACTCATTCCGCCTACACACAGACGTCTATCGCCCCGTCGTTCGACACCACCTGCCCGTATACCCAGTAGCCGCACCTGGAGCCATACTGCATCCAGCAGGTCTGTCAACCACTCCTGCACCTCGACCCGCAAGGCCGTCTGCCTCGCCGCCAAGCGCAACCCACCTCACACGTAGAAGCAGTGGCGGACCGCGGCACAGCCGGAGCCCACGAATGCCCCTCCCCTGAAGCCACCGAACAGCCAGCTTTTGCCACCATCAAGGCCGAAAACGCTTTAACCAGTTTCACTGATTCCGTCCCCCGGAACCACCCAACCAGGCTGGTATGTGCCCCCGATGCTAACCCAGCTCACAACGGATAGCGTTGACACCTTCCTGTCACTCCCGCACAGTACGGTGCCTCCCACGCCCTATTGTAGCCACGACGACCCCAGAAACGCCTCCACCCGCTACCCGCGGTGAAGCAATATCGAACCGGTCCACCACACAGACCCGTACATCACATAGCTACGACAGCATCTTCCCCAAAATAAAAAAAAAATAAAAATCTATAAACCTATAAAGTGTGTATGCCTATCGACACATACATCTCTCACGCCGCACACGTCATTCTCGCAGCAGATCTGTCCAATGGATTCTTATAAATCCGACGTCCCAGGCGAAATAACTGTCAGTCATTTGTCGTGATTACAACAAAAACACGATCGGAACCTAATTCCTGCTCAGCCTGCGGTAACCCCCTGCCCGCGGTGCAAGAAAACCAGTCCAAAAAAAAATTAATAATAAGTACATTCAGCCTGGGCGAAACATTCACACTGGATGCCACAGTCCCATGCACACCAAAAACCAAATTAACGTCTCCCACCAATTCGCTCACGGCCACACCAGGTGCCCGAAATCGGGGCCGCCCTTTCCTTTCCAAGCACACTGCCGACATTCCGAACACTAGACACCTCCCACAGCAGCCAGGCAGCATTTTAATTCGATTGCAATGACAGCCACAATATGAAATTCCGCCGTGGCCCAATTTCCAACTGCGACCACGAAATTTGCCCAATCCGTGCCGCCGAGTACGCCCGCCGATCGACGGGTCTCGTAACTTTCCAAATGTAATATTTTTCGCAACGTATCCCTCCGCCTACGACACACCACGCTCGTTAGGCCTACTCAATACCTCGTCCCTCGGACGGCATTCACGGCTCGGACCTCTGCCCGGCCCCTCGTCCACAAGACGGCATTCGTTCTCATAATACTTACCCCATTTCCTCTTGCAACGCAGTTTACCGTCGCCTACGCCCGGCAGTCAGCACTACAAGAATCGCTGTCGGCCACTGCCCAACGAGTCTAGCACAACCGCTACTCCACAAGCCTATTCCCCTGCATGGCCCTCAGCCGGCTTCTAGAGCCCGCCTCACTTTTTCACCAAGTGGTATTTATTATTATAATTTTGCACGTGGTTTCGCCTCACGACCGAGTTCGTGGAATCATAGCTCACTCTACCAACGTGTCGGCACTAGTAGGCTTATCACCATTCGTATGCTCCCAGGCCATACTATAAATAACGGATTCCCCCGTTATTTTTCCACTATCCTACAATAATCGCACACAACCAACATTTTAATCGACCGCCGGCCGACGCTGTCTACACAAGCCACCATTTTGTTTCGCTCGTCTTCATTATTGTCGGCGGCCATTCCCATTCCAACGGGCGTCGCTTTCCCGCCTTTTCACGAAATTGCTCACGAAACGCAGTATCCATCCGTGCGTGTAGTTGTCCACCATGTCGATCCACCCGAAGCTGTCCTTGTTCGCCATTTTCTGCTTCAATAACAACGACGTCGCTGATCACACAACCGTTTGCGCCAGCGGCAAGAAAAGAGTGAGGGTTAGTAGAGAGGGCAGAGCGGAGCGGAAGTAGGGCCGGAAGTGACGAAAATTTGCATGCATTTCCTAACGGAAATGACGCAAAACGACAGGTTACAAAGCGCCGCAGGACAGGGAAGGATCCCATTACGTAACACAGTGAGGAAGGATGCTACGAATGAGAAGTAATTTTTTTTAAAGAAGTATGTCTTGGTAATAAGCAAAGTTTGCTGGTTAATCTAGACACGTGCTATTGTGGTGCTGCTGATGATGATCGGCAAGAAATTAATTGCTAATAAATGAATTATTCCGGCTTCATTGCGTAGATTAACACTAACCTCGGAAGGAGAAACCGAAGGGGCACGCGCTGATTGAGCGAGCGAGCGAAGTGAACGAAAATCAGTGTTTGTTAGCCGGTTTGCTCAACAATGGGATTGAACAAACTTAAACAAGGACACACAATAAACCAAATCATGTCAATTGGGCTGATGTAACGGCTAATTAGGCAATGGCAATGTGAAAATTATGAATGAGAAAATTTATAGACAAAAAAATTCTACTAGAAAAAAAGGTAGAGGTGACGATTAGACCATGTGACCTTTTGTACATTCACAGTCCTATGAAAGTTTGTGATACCCACCCAAATAGAAAACTGGTAAAAGCCGCCGCCAAGTCTCCAAAAAGGGTTGGCTTTTGAAAAGTAGTGATTTCATTCAAACAGGGAAAAAACGCCAAGGTTAGTCCTATTAGTAAAGTTAATCGCACCGAATAATACCTTGGATGTTAAATAAAAACTTGCAGATCACTACTGCCAGTAGCAGTTTTAATTTATCTATTAGTTGGTGTGATTAACTTGGCTAATAGGATTATCTTGGTGGCCTTTCCCTGGTTGAATATCACTACTATCAAAAACCGACCCTTTTGGAAACTTGGCGGCTTCTCTTATACCAGTTTCAGGTTTGGTTTTGGGCGGATTGACTTCACTCTGACCGAGATAAAATCAGCATGAAAAGCTGACACTTTCTTCATCAAAACACCGAAGTGGTTGAGCATCGTCCCAGTTTTTGGATGGAACTTCTGGGTAGGTCTTGCGAGCAGCCAAAGCCGCCGAATAATTGAGCTCTGCCTGTAAGGAGGCCCTTACGCTCAATCCTCATCATCACACTGTAAAGACGCAATTTTAATAAATGGCTGCTGAACCAGGCAGGGATCAACAGCCATTTTAGTTTTTTCGATCAGGAACTCTGCTTCCGTGGACGTCCAATACCTTTATTGGAGTTCGTTGCTTTTGACGTTTTAGGCCTACGTTTTAGGCCTAGAGTCCTAAGCCTACTTAAAAAAAACGTAAAAATACTTAAAGCAAAAGTAAATTATAATTATTTTATAACTTTTGGTATTTTCCGGCATTTTGGCTTTTGGTGTTGCGTTTTGTTGATTTTGATGCCTGTAGACCACGGTACTAATAAAACATTTTTTGTGGTAAACTAAACACTAAACAGTTACCACGAAATTGTTTACTTATGTTATTCATTTCGTTTACTAATTTCAAGTTACTGTAACCATGGCACCAGTTACCGATTTAACATTTTTCGGGAATACAGGGCGAGTCATGCCAGTGGATTTGGCAGCCATATGATTTGGTTTAGCCATCAAACAACCATCGGTCGTTAGTCACCACAGAGGGGGCCACGTTTTGAGATCATCCAGGGGTGCCCCCCACCCTGCCCCCCTTAAATAAATTTCCCACTACCGGTTCATTTAGGAATAGAGCATTGGTCCCAATTTGAGAATGTGTGTGGGTATTCAATTCATGGTGAATGCAGAAAACAGCATGTAAATCGGTCCACAACAACAGGAGCTATGACCAAAACGCATTAGTACAAATGTTGGCTTATTACATAAAATAATTCATGAGCAGTTGTGTGAATTGGTTTACTGCACGTAATAATTACAGTAGGGAACTGCAAACGTAACGAAATTGATAATAGTTCAGCTAGCACAGGTTTGTAGCACACAAACTGATGTTCAACCTTGAATTTCTTGTCAAAGTTCGAACACATGTTTCAACAAATGTGCTGTCTGCCATATACATACTAGTGAGTGGTACCTCCCTTCCCGGGAATCAGTGAACAAAAAGAAGTCTTTATGTGGAGACTTAGGGCACTAAGTATTGAGATCAATCAGGGTTTGGCCCCCCCCCCCTACCCTGCCACCTTTTAATAAAGTTTCCACTTGGGTTCCTTTAGGTCAAATGCCAGTGTGCTACATGTGCTACAAAAATGCACACAGGCACGTGCTAGCCAAACCCTTATCAATTTCGTTAAGTTTACTATTCCCTAGTGTAATTATTACGTGCAATCAACCAATTCATACAACTGCTCATGATATTATTAAGAGTCGATTAGACTCTTATGCGAACGGTTTGTCTGTCTGTGTGTGTGTTCGCGCTATAGCATTTTAACGAATTATCGGATGTCTGTCAAATTTTGCACACAGATTGTATGGCACATTTCTAGGTGTAAGTTCGAAAACGAATCAATTCCGTCGGGGAAATCGTCCACTAGAAACAATCAAAGATTTTTGTCTTTTGCAAACGAATGGCGTGTTTTTTTTTCTTCGGCCGACTGACGTCATCCATCCACGACCAATGACTGAAAACTATGTAGCCTTCGTCAGCGGCGGACGTCACCACCAACCGACCAATGACTGGCAACTTGATCAATTTTATTCTACGGACCACTGATGTAGGCACTGATCTCATTCGTACGAACTGGATAACAAAGTTATATAGTCTAATGCCGGCATGCGCGAAATCAACGTAGGCTTTGGCTACATGTTTGGACAATCTTTCATGACTTTACTGTGTAGTACTTTTTACGGGAGGGTGGGGGAAGGAGAAATATTTAAAACAACTACTGTATGACATTTGTTTTTTTGTTGTCAGGGGGAGGGGGGCGCAAATTCATACGCAAATTCATAAAACTACTTTTGGGCAATGAATGTGCTATCTAGATATTTCATCCTTATCAGTCGTGCGATGTGGCAATCGCAGTTGGATAAATGAAATGTTCAAAACGCCGAGACTAAACGGTTTGGAGGCTTCGCGTATCGTAAAACTGCCCAACGGTGCTGAATATTTTTAATGTTGATTCAGTTCACTAGTGTTCTAATTAAACTTACAGTTTAAAATGAAACAGATTGAAGAACTGTAGTGGGCTCGTCTTTAATTGAGAGGTGCGCGCCGCTATGCCATCCGACACAGTTGATCAAAACACGTATTGGGGGATCGGGGGGGGGGGGGGGAGAATTGAGGCAAAAAAGCTAGAAATGCAAGCGACTACTGGTCATACGGTTGCATACGCGTCGTGGAACCGCGGCCAAGAAATCATTTGGGTGTTAGGATAGTATTCATACGAGGGGTATCACACTTGTTAGACAATTAGTAGCCATACCGATCACTGTATTCGCAAGAGGAAACAAATCGACTCTCACTATAATTGGTTTAATCAGGTTTATTTTATGCAATAAAGCCAACATTTGTACTAATTAAGGCTGTACCGAACAGATTTAGCCGAACAGATTTTGGGCTGATCGGCAAAAATCGGTTCGGTGAACAAAAACCTGCAGATTTTCGATTTTTGCCAGGCCCTTGACAATAAATAAATTGTTTCTCCACATGTTTGTTACCTTTTGTTTTAATTGAGGCTAGGTCTACATGTTTTACATTGTGTAGGCTAAGGTTAATAACGGACAAAGTTTTACTTTTATTTCGGTAAAAAAAATATATTCCAAAGTTTTTATTAGCCTACAAATTTGTTGCCTACAAGTTTATGTAAGCCAGAAAAAAAATTGCTAAAAACCTGTAGCGATCGGTTCGGGGATCGGTACACCAATCAATTTGTAGCTGATCGGATCAGAATCTGTTCAGCAGAAAAAATGCTGATCGGTACAGCCTTAGTACTAATGTGTTTTGGTCATAAATCCTGCTGTTTTCTGCATTCACGATGAATTGACTGCCCACACATATCTCAAATTGAGACCAATGCCCTATTCCTAAAGGAACCGGAAGTGGAAAATTTATTCAAGTGGCGGGGGGGGGGGGGGGGGG
>JAHWFP010008577.1:8535-31263 GCA_023313725.1 Lithobius niger | reverse complement strand
CCCCCCCCCCCCCCCCCCCCCCCCCCCCCCCCCCCCCACCCCTGAATCAAAACGTGGCCTCTTCCGTAGTACACCATACATATTTTTTTTTCACATATTTTCTTGTTCATTTATGGGCTTCAGGGGGCCCATTTAATACACAAACGAAGCTCTCATATTAGTAGTGCCACTGAAGTCTTCTAAGGTACCATCACTACTTTGGGTCCATTCCTATCCTTGCTCGAGCTGGCTGCCGAGTCTTAAAAAATTCAAAACGTTCCTGGTTTGTAATTCACTGCTATTCCACAGCGAGTTTTTTTTTTCATTTTTAAAAAGTATTTAAAACACACCGTTTCTCACGGTGCTACAAACACACAACTTTGTCGTACCACGTTGTTGTCACGCGGTGGCAACAGGCACCCTGCAGATAGGTAGGAAGGAGTACATCGCATGCACGGTAGAGCAAGAAGCACAAGCGGTAGTAGAGAATCGGCCCGATCTCGATCACAAAACGGGCTGGGAAATAAAAGATGTAGCTAAGAAAATTGTACTCATAAAAGTTACTCGTTATACAGGCAAATTCGACAACTACAGCCAAACAACCGTCCAAACTAAAAAGGAACGTTTGTTAAAAAGCTTGTACTTTGTAATCGTAATAAGCTCTGTTTTTTGATTTATCTGCAGAGAAAGCATTTGTTGTCTGCGACGTACATCGCACGTCACGCCGATTCTGCCCCTAAGGAAAGGAAAGTGCCGTATTTTAGGACCCAAGTAAAAATAGTACTAGCAAAATAAAAAGTTCTGGTTGGTCTTTTGCCCAAATCCAATTTTGGTTGAGGTTTTTCACTGCAAGTAGCCCTGCCCAATCAGAACTCATAAAAGTGGCTCTTGCTAAAACAACGTTTTGCGCCAACCCGAAACTTTCTCCGCTTCCAGTGTTTTGGAGAGGAGAGACAAACTTCGATGAAGATGGGAATTTATGAGACTCCATCACTGTCCCTTCGTGTTGCTCTGCTTGCCTCAGGGTCATTTTTAATTTCATTAAGGCAATGCAGGGCAGACTCTCGGCATGACCGCGCCTCACGTTTTACACACTTCATTTTACACATTCAACAATGGGCGTTTGGCTCACCACTGTGTTAACTTTTAGGGACCGGTGCATGCAAATGCGTCCGCTGTATAATCATTGTTTACAGGTATTCTACAGGTCAGATCGAAAACTTCCAGCCAAAAACCGAAAAACTAAAAAAATAGGATATGAAGGCCAGATCATTAAGGGGGAAAATGACATAGGTTTCATTCCCTTACTTTAACTGGGTCAGAAGCTAAAATTTGTTTTGTACATCTCAGTTATAAGCCCTTCGTAATAAAATCCTTAAGCCACGCATAACAAATTGTTTGGTTTACGGGCGAGGTAGCAAATTAATGCGCCAGGCACCCAAGCATTTATTTTATTTATCTGACTGCATTTCTTTGACATGTGTTAGCTTAAAGCTGAAAGAGCATGGAGTCAGCCAAACGAAACATATAATATTTTGTTTGTATGTTATTTGTCATCTAGTATTCAATATTTTTTATTTAGGTTTTTGCCAAATAACTTCTTAGTGGTTTGAACTAGAGGCTTGATATTTGCGCCATTGAAAAGCTCGTTTGCAGCCAGTTAAAATGGTATATTGGAACGTCAAAATCGGTCAAAATTTGGCGAAAATTAAGATTTTTAGCGGGTGGACCAAGATTTAGATGCAAAATTTTGACCCGTGATAATTAAGGCAGCCGCATGCGCCTGTAAACCAAATAATTAACTTAGTATGGCCTTAAAGGGTTAAAAGGGACATAATTGTAATGTACTTTTAACTATTTTGATCCTTCCAATTGGCCGTTAAAAAAAAAGAAGCTGCTTTTCAAGGATAGCTGCGCAAGTTGAAAAACTCGGCACCAACTTTTTCTTCAAATTCAGAACGGCTACACTGATACTTTCAATTTGTTTCTGAAAACTTTCCGTAACCACTATTTAGGTCTGAAACTTGGTAGCCTGTGGTAAATCAAAATTCACATATTTTTAACATTCCATTAGACTGGTTTGATAGTTTTTCGAGATACTACAAATGGCACTAATCTCAAGTCGGTAGCTTAAATGTGCTAATTATTTAGAAAAAAAAAAACAAAAAAAATTCCAAAAAAGACAGCAGTAAGCTTTTACAAAATTCAGACAATTGTGGCACAGTATTAAACGGGCAACTGGAAGAAAAATTTGGATGCTTCCAAAGGCCCAAAAAAGCAATAAATAACAGAACATACCCAACTATAGAAACAACAAATGGCTTAACATAGTTCTGGATTATAACTTTTAATCAATGACGTGGAGGTGAAAAAGAAGTTCGAAAAAAACACAGGTAAAAAAGTTCAATGACTTACCTTTCCCAATATTTATAGAACCCAGACAATTCGCTTCCACTTCAAGTTGACTAGATAAAGCAAGACTATTTATGGGTTCCAAAATTATTGGAGTTGGGGGACTCATTGAATGGCAGCGACTTGCAGAGCCGCTGCTTTGGAGGCTGCCATCACCTCCAGTTCCACCATTAGATGGCGTTTGTGTGTTGACATTACGAGTATTACTTCGTAGTAAATCTGCAATTGGTGCTCGATGACCATCAGGAGTAGGATCCTGAAACTTTTAATTTAAAAGCAACTTTAGTCATGTACACAACCCACAACCCACCAATTTCAGAGTTGCTTTAACACTTACTCTTTCGCTATCTTCTTCATTTCCTGAGATTCCTTTTAAAACCAGTCTTTCAATCTCCTATATACAGTATGAGAATATTAGCACTAAAACGCACTCACCAAGTTCACAACACGAAAAAGCCAATAAAACATTAATTCTAACAATGGCTGCACCGAACTCAAATTTTTACACTTGTCGTTCTAGATTAAGGAAGAGGTAAAAGTAAAAAGAAAATGTATTAATTGCAGAATGTGCATCAGTGTTTTATTTCTGCATACCAGTCTCATAAATTTAGCCCAAGCATGGAGCAAGATCATGAAAACCATGGGGATTCTGTATTAGAAGTTTCCTTCTCCGAACATTGTGAACATAGTGTGGTCGATATACATCTGATGGCACCCCAGCTCAACGATGCCTGGCATGCTATCCAATCCTCACATTCGCTTTGAAAAAAAACCCTACGTGTTCAGCAAAAGCAGGGTTGGTGGGTGGGTTAACAGTAAAGGTCAGTATTTTAGGATAGTAAAAACTAATTCTATAATCTCCAAAAATACTTAAAGCAGTTGCCTTATTCTTAGGGTTTCCATACAAAACTGCTGGTCGTTAATCTCTCAGTTAGTGGCTGATGAAGGTGCATTTGTTACACTAGGAACATGCCGATACTACTTCAAAAAACAAGTCACAGCCAAAGGCCCAGGAAGCTGCCAATGCTCTCAATTTGTGCGCTCGTGCATTGCTGAGTAAGTGTATATAGTTAGGGGCCACATCGTACACACATTAGATTACATCACTAATCCATGATGCAAGTTTGGCAGGAGGAATAAACGTGGCAGTCTTAGAGCAATCTTTAACAATTTGAAAGAAATAGCGTAATCCTACGATAATCCCACATTCGATTTGCCAAGCCACAGCCAATGGTACTGAATCAGAACATTATCCCAGACAGTAAAAGTATTATCAGACACTAAAATTTCACTTGTCACTATTCCTTCCTCTGGTCCTTCTTTGATCCAACAAGAAGGATGGATCAGGTGTACAATGTCCGAGTTTAACGGACGATTGTTGTAGCCCACATTATCTCAAGGTACTCATTGTTATGTAAACTTGCAACCAAGTTGCACATTACTATTTGTTTTAGTCAATTCGTAGCTGGTTCGGAATACAAACCTGATTTAACCCTTCTACGCTGTTACGCATTCGAGGCATTAAAGGTTTTGGAATGTTAGGGATTGCCACAGGACGAGATGATGTGGTTGAGTGGAATCCTTGTGGTGTGAGTGGCGTCAGGGATATTGCAGAATGGTCACCCTGAATGGGGCTATGTCTCTGTCCAGTAATAACAGACTGTCTGTTCCCCTCTTTCGTTTTCTGTAATCTTGAACGAATAAACTGCAAGAAGAGAACAGATTTAGTTTTGTAAAAAATAATTTGAAAAAAATTATAGTTTAACAAATGGCCAAGTCTGACCAAACACCGACCTGCAGCTAGCTAGCCACTATTCCAGAGCCTACTTTCACATCCCTAGGGTAGTTTCACATTTAAACTTGACAGCTGTTCAACTGGTACGCTGCCACAACTTGCATATTTTAAGCGCTAACTTTTAAATTTTGGGTGTTCTTGAACGAGTGGACTTAAATAAATCAGAACTTGATACATTGAGAAAATGCCGTGTTCATTTTAACTTTGTCACAGCACACAGATTTCAAAAAAGATCATTGCCGCTCATAAAAACTAAACAAAAACCAAAATTCCAACAAAGTTTCCATATTCACACACTTTCACAACAAAGACCACGATATAACAGTGGAAGCTGAGAAGAGACACACGATCGCCCAATAAGTATGGGAGGCTACAAAGTCTGCAATTTCGAATGCGCAAAAGTGTTTACTTTTACTTTGAGTTGTAATGTAAACGTCCAAACCTTTCTTCGTAAGGCCTGATGAAGACAGCAGTTTGCTGTTGAAAATCTCTGAAGACTTATATCATTGCCTTTTGTAGTGAAAGTGTGCAAACACGTACTTAGTTGGAATTTTAGCACACATATTTACAAGATAGCAATACTGGAAGTGACAATGGTTTTAACTTTTGAAGTGTGTGTACAAATCTACAGTTGGAAACCAAAACTTAGTTTAACTCCTCCACTCTAGGGATCTAGCTCGCGATAAACAGTTAAAATTTACAACTTTTAAAATGTCATTTTTCTTGTCGATTACAGGGAGATCTAAAGTAGCCATGTCCTCCTGCTTCACTCTTGCTTGGTTATGTCGGACTTAAGTAGGTAGCCTATCAATTTAATTTTAGAATTTAAGTTACTAATAACTATATTCTAAGTTGTACTACGAGTTCTAAACCTAACTTTCAAGTTTACTTAACTTATAAGCTAGTAGAAAACTTTTATCAATTTAAAAATCTAACAGCGCTAACATAATCTTTCAGAATAAAATTACCACTTGTACCACCCAATAGACTAATAAGTTTAGTCCTCTGGAATTTTCGAAGAAAGTACATCCATTCCTCTTCATCAGAAGCACAAAAATCAACGACTACAAGTTAGTTTTTGTTACAACATGTAACGAAAGCTAGCTTTAGTCATTGATTTTAGTGCTTCTGATGAAGAGGAATGGACGTATTTTCCTC
The DNA here is from genome assembly GCA_023313725.1 of Lithobius niger. NCBI lineage: Eukaryota > Metazoa > Arthropoda > Chilopoda > Lithobiomorpha > Lithobiidae > Lithobius > Lithobius niger. The sequence continues at coordinate 25,919 of JAHWFP010008577.1, read as the reverse complement.
GAATATTCAAGTGGAGTAAACATATCTAGTCTATTAGGTGGTTCAAGTGTTTATTTTATTCTACAAGATGTCATTAAATCACCACTGTTATCATCAATTGCCAATATTTCACATGCTAACATAATCTAGGAGTTAATGGCTATCCAGCCAAAGCTTGAAAATTAACAAATTTCAATATTAGAGGAATTACAAGTCAAACAATTTACTACTACAGAGTCTCGTTCGTTATCAGAAAGAACACGCAAGTTAGAATCTAAATACACCAGAACAAGTGCTATGCTAAACAAGTTAAATTATAAAACTAGCGGCTACATAGGGGATGTCCTTGAATTGAGGTGGTGCTCACTCAGTTGGCGTCATTTAAAGTTGGTGATTGCTGAACACAGGGGCATACTGAAGCTGAAGCAATTTAAATCACCCTTCCTCCCCCGATGGGTCATTTGCTGACATGTCCCCCAAAAAATAGCCAAACCTTGAAATAATTAGTAATAAGATAAAACCAACAGCATTTAGTCTAGAAAAATGTCGTCAATAATATATCAAAAGTGTGCCAAAATATGATTGATGAAAAAAAAGCCATTTTTCAAAATGACACCTGAATTCGACACTTTCACTCTTATTTCTTGAAATACTGAATTCCCTTTCGCAGTTAGCAAAATTATACCCCTTCCTTTATTGTTCCACTTGAAATTTCCTTCCCAATGAAACCAAACAACCGAAAATAACTACCCGAACTGGTACTAATTAATCATGATTAACGCGTATTATATGCCATAATGGAAATAATAGGGCAGGGATGCTGCCGGGGGTACCTCGTTTTTTCACATTCCTACTTTTCATTTTTTTACATTTTTTGCATGCCTGCTTTTCATTTTTTCATATACCTGCTTTTCATTTTTTTCACCTACCTGCCTTTCATTTTGTATCACTATTTCTTCGTTTTCATATGTCACACCAGTTTCACAATTCTTGAATAAAAATTTTTCTTATCCAGTAACCATTTTTTTTTGCTATTTCAGGATGTCAGGACGTAATTATTTTGCTCATGTACCCTATTTATTAAACATACTTATGACAAGATAAAAAATTCAAAGTGCTTACAAGAAGCCCTTTGGTAGATTTACTCAGAAAAAATAGGCCACTTTCTCAGAAGCAACAGTTCACAATTTCATAGCCTATTTTCATTTGACTTTGTAGAGCTTCTCTAATGAAATTGTGAATTATGGGCTGTTTCCTATCATTAAGTGGCCAAACTTATAGAAGCAGTGCCACGAAATATCAAGCATATACTTTTATTGCAATTCGCAGTAATGTGGTATGTTTTGTTTTAACGAAGGGAAGGCAGTTTTAAAATATGAATTAAATGGAATTTTTCCACACCACTGACTTGTAAAATCAGATTTGTCTCATCCACTTGTTTCTTCACGTACTTTTTCAGCATTTTGCAGAATAGCGTTTGCTGCGCCCATCTTGTTCAAGTCTTGTTTCTCCACGGCTTCTTGCGGCAGTGTTAGGCCCAGAACATTTCATGTATTCTGCACGTTTTTTGAATTGCAGCTTTATCTGTAGCCTTTTTTTCGCAGATTCCAGAACAGTTGCTTCTGCCTTTCTCTTCCTAGCCTCAAAATACTTTGACAGTCTATCCTTGTATGCTTTCTTGTATTCCATCATTGATTTTAGAAGTGGCTTTGTAAGTGTTAAGTTTAGAGGTTTCCCATCACACCGCTGCTTTATAAATGATGACGTAGCTCTAAGCCCATTGATTAAAGCAATGCTCAAGTTGGTTCTGTGATCGGTTATGTTTAATTTATTTTCACTGAAACCACGCTCTACATCAGCATTGCCATGGGACAATGTGAGTGCAATTTTCACCAGTTTTCCGATAGAAAGGGTATTTCAAACCCCCTGATCCATTCTTTAGTTCCATTATATTGGTCCAATAGTGATCAATTCTGTGGTATGATCCACTGGTTTCTGTTCGTTGTCCTGCACCATAACCATTTCTTCTTCTTCTGTGTCACTCACCTGGCGTGCTTCGGACACATCAGCAGATGAACCATCAGTTGTATCTTTCTTCTTCCACCAGTGCTCAGGTGTATTCTCTCCCTGCAAAACTTTCCATTTATCAACTGCAGTGTCTATTTCATTTGGTGGGAAATGCTTCAACGTGGCAGTTATTCGTCGGACAGTTTCTGGTGCTGAAGTACTAGATCTGCACAGAGGGTGCAGGACTTGCAGATCCTTTAAGAGCTTACAGTTAATGGGAAGAGTCTTCAGAAGTTGAACTGCTTTTTTTGTAAAAAGCCCTACCACTATAAAGGAACTCCTTTTCATCCTTCTGAGAAAACTTTTTGGTTGCAATGAGTTGACCAAGCAGATTCTTTACATCACTTCCCAAATCTGCCTGTGGTTTTGCATCATGTTTACGCGCATCACTTCTACGCAGCGCTGCAAAACGAAGAGAGTCTTTTCCGGCACATGCTTTCAGTTTCACTAGTAGAACGAATCCTTCACGCGAAATTAAGGCAACGCTGCCGGCCACGCAACATTGATTGTTACGTTTACAACAGGCACGTGTAGAGCTTATTAATACGTACACAAGAATTACTGTCTACATCCATTTAATCCGAAATTTTTGTACCTTGAAAAGGAAAACTTCCTAGCACCTAGCACCATCACACACAGTGCACATGATAGTACCGCTGTGCGTAACGGTTGCTAGGCAAACGGGCCACATTCTCTCACAACGTTAAGAAAGAGACCAAACGCGAATTCGAAGCGACCCGCATGTTGACCAAGTTTTTTTCCTGTTCTAATCACAGCCATGCCTACGTAATTCTGGGTCCAAAATTAGGGCGAATAATTTGATTGTTTGTACTTTGCTTGTGCATTTTGCGTTTTTTCACACCAACACTCTTATTTTTCCTTTTTTTTTTTTACTCCTGGCAAATTTTCACATTTCTTCACACCGGCAGCATCTCTGTTAGGGTTGCATGGTGCCCAAAATGAAAAGCATGCTATTTTCAATGGATGCACATGAAGGGTAACTGAAAAAACTATGATCAAGCTCAAACACACCCCCCCCCCCCCCCACCCCCAAAAAATTGTTTTTGGCTTAAGTCCGTAACAGTCAACAAATCAAAAGCATAATGTGAAACAAAAACGTTCAGCAAACAATTCTGGACAGGAAAGGTGATTTACATCTTTTACATAAAAGCAACCATTGAACCCCAAATTTTATTTTAAATATAACTCCCTTTATTTGCGGAACGCTCCTTTTTTAAATTTCTTGTTATAGTGATCCTAGCCAAAATGGTTTAGATCAGATAGGGACCTTTCTATATCCGTCTTATAATCAACTTGACAGTCTCCTACACGCAGACAGAGAGCTTTTCTTCCCATAGTAAATGGTGTGACAGGTGAGAGGGAAGTATGAATTGGGATAAACCGATTGCAACATCTTATAGGTCAGGCCATCTATTTTAAGCAACAAGCAAACTTCCGAAAAAGGAGAACGGATAATTCTCCGAAAATTTAAGATGCTTTCGATGCTTTAGTGATCCACTAATGTTGTACTGGCGGTGAAAGTGTGATTTGTGTTGTCAAGAATCAAATTTCGGCAAATAATAAATTTATTTTCTAGGCATTATCTCTGTAATCATGCACCTAAATGATATCCAAGAACGACCACAAAGAAACATGAGTAACAAAAACAATTAAATAAAATCAAATCCGATTTAAATTAAAAAAAAAAAAAACAAGATTTTATCAACCCTGGTTTACTTGAAATCAAGCTGCTCTAACCTAACATTCAGTAGAATGGAGCCCCAAACTTGCAGTACTTTCTACTTTTGAGTTGGTTCTTTTTAAATTACCCCCAGCAAGGTGCCTTTGCTCTCATCCACAGCGTATTCTCTACTGACAAGCCCTAACAAGGGCGAAACAGTCTGCCAAGAGATCTCTGTGGGTGAGAGGAGTTTGATTTCAAGTGAGCGAAAGTAATTCGTTCAGACCCATTTAAAAAAATAGCCACGTCATTTTAGAATTTTATTATACTAAATTCACCCACTTTACACGGGCTGTAAGCTATATTTCTAATAATGGGCCAGTGGCTAAACTAATAATATTACTTACTTTCTCTAGTGGCTCGCCAGTTGTCATGGACGTCGACCTTGTGTGCAGACTTTTCCTATCAATGGAATCATTCCATTCATCTGGAGTCTAAAGGGGAAAAAAAATACAACAGCAAAACTAGAGAAAACTGGGCCAAATTATAGAGTTTTATCTAGTATGATAGCACTAGCAAAAGCTAATGTAATTTTTAAGTCTGATAAAAAAAAAAAAAAAAAGAGTAGTCTAGCACTTAAACGACTTCGCAATACGACTCCTAGTCAAGAGCTCACCATGCTCATCCAGCATGTGTGCATGGTACCATAAACAGTTGTTTTAATTCAACAGCTTTCAGAATATGATAGGCTGAAAGGCTTTCTTTTTATTTTTTGCTTTGGTAATTCTACCACTTTGAAAAATTCTTGATATTTTGTAAACCAAGACGCAAATTTATACTTCTGGGAAGATCCCCTCTTCTTCAGGCTTTTTGAGGTGTGCAACGCCTGTTGGCTTGGAGAAACGGGCGTTAGTTTGTTTGAATTTTCTACTTAGGAGCAGTTGGAACGTTTGCATCCGATGATGGCTCCATCTGTGTATTTTGTGTGGAAGGTTGGGCATAAAAAATCATTCACAAATTCATACACGAAATAATGAGTTTACTACCAATTCTGATGGTAAATACGACTCGCTTGCTTTCAAGGCTATGTTTTAAATCCGAATCGTGTTTTTAACATCTGCACAAGTTTGCATTAAACCTGCACAATGTGTATTAAATAAATCCTTTAATATTAAATTAAAAAAAAATTGTACTTAAATTTAGGTTTAAGTTTTAGGTATATCTAGCTAAAGAAACACCGTTTTCCAGTTTCACATAGGCGTAATTTAAAACACTTTACCTTTGGAACAATCACCACAGCCAAGAGTTATTTTTTTTTAATAGCCACCTTATGCCATTAGCAGTCCGAGTGTTTAGGATGCAGTTTATATCTGTTTAATTAAATTCAAACAGGCTTAAATGCAATAAATTTGAAATGCAGTCGTCTCCAGCTCACAGCGCAGTGTTTCACTCACGCAGTAGCGTTCACAAGTAAGTTATCTGGGAGGTGCACCATTGCCAGTAAAACTGCATGATTCTAGTACAGCAAAGTCAAGCTTAAATAATTAGTACGATTATTATTACAGGCACACAACTCCCTCCAGTATTTTTTTAACAGTTTCTCTCGATACATTTCCGGAAATAGTTTTATATAAACTGATTTACCTTTCATTTGCTGGTCTAAGGGTACGATGCCAATGTCAGATGTGGCGCATGAATGTAATCACGCTTGTTTTTGACCAAACGGTCAGTTTGGTCCTTAACTCGCGCCATAGCGCAGGCAAGCCACAAGCCCTGATTTTTGATGACGTAGACAGTGCGTATACCCTCTGACGTGTACATTATTTGTGGCCACATGACTTGCCATCCGGGTGGAAGGATAATTAATCCTTCGTCAAGTTTGCGGCTTGTCTGTTGAGCTTCGGCGAAATGGATGAACAACTAGGTTTATCCTGTGGTTTCCTCAAAAAAGACAAGAAATTAAAGACTGACGAATACGTTGCTAGATTTCTCCTTAACAACCAGTTCGTGTATTTTGTTGGCTTTTATTTTGGTAGTGAAAATAAAGAGGGATGACTGACATTTAGTAGGCGGCATTTTAGCACTTTTATTATGAAAAAAAAACAAAAAACGGTTGTTGGTGCTTAAGAACAATCATATGTTTGTAGTCCTGACTGACAGTTAATTATTTTGTGTTCAAAGCTAAAATGGTAGTAACGTAAAGTCAGGCGCAGATCGCCATCCACACGTTACCATCGCCAAGGTCAACTGAGATAGTAGCTGCATTCCTCGCAGCGAGTAATGCAACTACTGTCTCAGTTGGCCTTGCGCCTAATAGACGAATCAGCATGAACACATTGTGTCGTCACACACCAGAATGATTTTCATATTTTAAAATAACTCTTTGTAATTTTGTAGGTTAGTATCTTATAATTTTTCTTCGGCGATCTATTGGCATAAATCATTTTAATTTTTACCGCATTAGTCTTTTAATCTAGTGGTTAATTATTATTGTAAGCGCGCAAGGATCATTTAATCACAGTATATTACTGAGTCTTCATGTTCATAGTCTTGAATTCAACGATCTTTATGTAGATACTCGGTAACGATAGGATGTAAATTTCGACATCAACACAGAATCTTTTATTTGCTTAACTTCTCAATTCAAATAAAACTAAAAGTGTGAGTATTAAACCACAGCAACTGACAGAAGTAGACGTTGATGATCACAACTTGCAGTCATCGACGCCAGAGTTCGTTTACCTTTTAGCGTTCGTACGATGTGTCACATGATTCGTCCCCGAAATGAATATGATCTAGCATCGGATGTAACATCATAATTGCATCCGAAAGCAATGCGTGTCGCAGTCGTGTGAACTATATTTTTCAGCGAGTTGATGTACGAGTAAATGGTCAGAACGGAGGGATTTATGTGCTAATAAAGTTTGTTAGGAAGGAATTTGTTTTAGCTTTCACGATTCTTCAAATTGTAAAAGTATAATGCAGATTTTTTTAACCCCGAATTATCAATTACGTTTGTGGGGATCCAAGTATTCGAACCTGACGATATCCATGGTGTTCTGCAATAAATTTTGAAAATGTCTAATTTCATTAATTTTACATTATAAAGTTGCTTCGTTCCCATTTATTAACACATAACGTTAATATTTATTTTAAACTTGAGCTGAGGGGTACAATATGTACTACTGTAAGGCCATCATGTCCTAGTGAACTATGATTGGTACCTTGTGTTGAGGGTTCCATCCATTTGATTCATTCAGCTGCAATCCTGGCCTATTTTTGGAACCTAACTATTAAGTTTGAGATTAGAAAAACCAGTGAATTCAGGGACAATATTGTCGAGAAGAAATAAACCACTTGGACTACGGGTCATATAACAGATTGTAAAAATAACGTCATTCAAGTTGAATCACGTTGAAAGTTACTGTTAAAGGTACTTAGGATTATGTAGGAGACAGTTGTTGCCTAGTCACTGGCACAAAAAGCACCACTGCGATACAAACAATTACGCAGCTTATATGATATACAATACTTTATAGGATGGTTTTAGTTAATTTTGTAGCAGAAAAACGAACTATTTAAGGGGTGGGCTTTAGCTCAAACTAGGTGTTTAATACACGATTTAGGGTAAGAACATTCGTGATGTCACAATGGGCGGCCTCTTGGGTGTTCCTGCAATTTGGAGTGTTGATTGGAGATGCTCTTCAGGGTCCGGAGATGGGGTTCAGACTGAGCGTCGGTATTTAGTAACATCCTAGTGCGGTCCCGAGCAATTTGGATTTTTTACAGATGTGGTGGGTAGCAACTGCACTTTTCTTGCCATCCAACTTCTCCACAGCCTTCATGTGTTCACATACTCTGGTGCAAATTCGATATTTTGTTTCATCCTACATATACGACGTAGCAGCCATTCAAGCACGAACTGGCATACACGACAGCCTTGGGCTGCGGTAGGCTGCGAAGATCTCCCTGGTCTTGGACAGGTGAGTGGGATTGAAATTGAGCTGTTCTCATCTATAGCAATCTCTATATAGAGAGACTGTTTCGCCCTCATTGGGCTCGTCAGTGAAGAATACTCGTGGAGCAAACGCACCTTTGCTGGTGGTAATTTAACAAGCACAAAACCGGACTGGCTTCAGCAAGCTAAAAACAGAAACTGCTTGCACTGGATTACATTCTACTGAATGTTAGGCACCCTCATTTAGGTCTATTAACAGCAGCACGAAACCGGACTGGCTTCAGCAAGTTAAAAAACAACTTGAAATCAATCTGCTCCACCAGAGATCTTTCTAGACAGTAGAATGGAGCCCCATACAAGCAGTAGTTTCTGCAGTAGCCAGTCCGATTTTGTGCTTTTTAACTTACCCCCAGCAAGGTGCCTTTGCTTTCTTCGAAAGAGTATTCTCTACTGACAAGCCCAAACAAGGGTGAATCAGTCTGCCTAGAGCACTCTATGGATGAGAGCAGCTTGATTTTCCTCCAGATTTAAGTGGTTACTCAACAAATAATTCATCAGTTTTTTTCTCATCGTCGAACTACTGTAATACCAAGCCGATCAGTCAAAACGCCGGCATGCCAAATGAACTTACTGAACTGATCATTGATGCCGATTTTAAATGATTGTTATCTAAATGTGTACCAGTTAATTGGAACTTGCTGAGTGCAACTGACACATTTGACGAAAAATTTTTAATTACGTACCGGTGACACGACCTAGCTACAGCTTCATACAAGTTAACGCCATGAACGCCCATCCTGACGAGTGTCCAAGGTACCCAACCTATCCACTATCCGGCTTGTCCAAATGTGACTAAAAAGGATTTTTAATGTGGGATTTTAAATATTGGATTACTGTTGGTCTTGCCATCTCACATTTTTCTTATTATTGAGCATACCTGACTACAAAATTTTCAACTTTTTACTATTATATCAGATTTTTTGGTAGGTTTCAGTGACCCCCCTGATAGAGCCCTTCCAAGCCAAGTTGCATTTAAGAAACATTATTATAATTATAAAAGTACTCGATGCAGTTGTATTTTTCAAAATGTATAACACTTGATAAGAAGTAGTTTCCATGATAGTCAGTCGACCAGTAACTCTCTTTACCAACAACCCATTTCTTCAGATAGAGCACAGACCGACAAAGATTGGTTAGGTACATTACAAATACAGTATCATTTTCAGGGTTTGCACAAGATCGTATGCAAATAATTCAAGCACTTTCAAGGACTTTTTCCAAAACCCAATATAATTTTCAAGCACTTTCCCAGGATAGTTTTTTTCAAGGTTCTTTAGTAATCAAAACTTGCCAACAACATCTCACCAAACACTGCATGATGGAAAAACAAACGCAGCAGAAAAAAGGCCGATGGTAAAAAAACCGTGGGGGGAAAAAGACGATAAAAAATAAACACTGCGAAAAAATCAGCCCGAGGAAAAAATTGTTCTTGTTTCTACTGTGTTGTTGCATTCGACACGAATTACACCAGACAGGTCTAGAGGTTCAACAGTATATTAAGACAAACATGAAAGTTAATTAAAACAAATGGCAGTTTGTCTTTATCTTGCTCAAGGCAAGTGCATTATTTAAAAATACGACAAAAAATGTTCAAGGACTTTGGTAACAATTTCAAGGAATTCCAGGTCTTTATTTTTCCTTTAAAAAATTCAAGCACCTTCAAGGATTTAAAGTTTCAAGCGCCTCGTGTCAACACTACTACTACTCAATGAACAGTTTTACAGCAATTTTATGGCAGTTCAGTTTAACTGTTGTAAAACTGTACCCCAAATTTACCTGAGTTGACTTGTCTACAAGCAAAATGCCGCAATAGGTACGAAAATTGTCTCTAGGCCACTGTCCTTTCAAATAAATTGTATCCAAAGATGCAGTCCTCCTTATCACTGGGCTCGAATGTGTTTTAGGATTTAAGGTTTTTGACTTGTCGGCTGTTAAAATAAAAAAAGGAAGAGAAAAATAAGTTTCGTAACACTTTCTGGGCACTACCTCTTTGGCTTAGCAATGGTGGTACATTATTATTTCTGCACACTTAAGGTACTTGCCTATACTTCATACCCATCACCACTTCTTACATACAAGGGAGCAACAAACTGCCTTACTATTAGCAAGGGTGCTATTAGGAGGTCAGCAAATATGTATGGAAAGCTTTCAGGAAAATTGGAAAAAATGAAATATTTCCAGGACACCCTGAAAAAATTAGCCAAAAGAGAATCTTTGCAGTTTTGCAACAATCTAGCGGCTCCCTTTTATTCAGGATAATATTTAGGGGCTCGTTTACCATTCAGAGTTGGTTACCAGGACCTGTACTGCAGGCTGTAATTTTATCAGTCAGTATCATGCGCTCGTGATAAAAGATATATACCTTAGAAATACAATTTTTGTTAGCCGAATTTTTTTTTTCTATTCGGCAACTTTGTCAGAATAAAAGTACAATAAAATTTTGTTTTATATTTGTTACCGTAGGCCAAGTCGTCTTGAAATTAATTTCGAAGTCACCGCGTAAAATTTTCCTTTCCAACGTTTTGAATTTCATTTTTCCCTTCTGTCATTCACCTTTCCTTCCCCAGTTCACAATGAAGAGTGTCGGCAAAGGGAAACCATCTTTGCAGATAATGGAACGGAACAACAAATGAGACAGCGTTGTTGAAAATATCCATTGGAGGATTGTCAGTTTTTTCTCTCTGAACCGGTGGGGGGGAGCTGGTCGGCGGTTGAACACTCTTAAACATGCGAGATGATGGAGGGCTGAACACTCAAAAGGTTTTGAAACAATTTTAGGCCCATTATTTTTTTTCCTTCCAAGTCACATTTTCGATGGCTGGCCCCTTTCCCATAAAATTAAGAATAGATTATAAGTTTCACTTTCGTTATGGCGACGTATTTTTCAGCTTCACTGCGTCAAGGGCATCACCATTCTTGTCATGTAAGTAGTCAGCATGCGACTACTTAAAGACAGGGCAAGGGCGGCTTGTCGCTCGAACTCACGTAGGGTGGTTGTGTGTCAAGGACTTTAGGCATTTCCAGTGTGCATATTTTAATTGGTCGATTTTTGCCCTTGTCTATCCGACACTCTGGCTCCACCTTCGTGTCCGGCCCACGGGAGACTTTGCTCTTTCAACGTTGTGCCGGTGACACTTTCCGGCACAGATAGTTGCCTAAACTCTCGACTTAAGGTTGTGAGGAGACGCTTCCTTGATTTATTGTAAGTTTTTTTTATTTGTAAGTGTATTACAGGCGAGAGCTTTGCAAGCCTGCTTGTTAGTGACATTGTCCTTTTCATTTCATCAGTACGCTTTTCTTTCGTTTCGGTCATCAGTTTTCATATGTTTCACTTTCGCAGCATTGGCACTCGTGTTGTAGCGCTTCTTTACTGGAGAGTCATCACATTGGCCTGGATTGAAAGCTTTGTTTACGCATCACTGGATGGCGTTGTAGACTGCAGCTCGGCGCGATTCTCCAACATCGCAGTTTCAGACGACATAGCAGCAAATTTGAAGAATATCTGTTCAGAAGCATCAAACTTCAAACCACTCTTATTACTGACTTCAGCGGAAAACTCTGCACGCATCGAATTCAGCGAAATGTTGACATGAGCGACAGCAGAATGTCACGCTGCCGAGATTACCCTCTGAAGGTTGCTGGGAGAGAGCGTAGAGGAATATCCGTACAGTGAGGAATCTACTGGCGTCAGCTGTCCAGGCAGTGTCGTCTGCTTTAGTGCAAGGACCATCTGTTTTTCTATCGTTTAGTCGAATACACGTCAAAACTCATTTCGAGGAGTTGCACATCTAAACTCGATTCAGGCACTTTTCAACCTTTAGAGAATGGGAATCGTGAAAAGCAGAATGATTTCTTTGGTTACGACATTGAACAGAATGCTTCTACGGGTATATTACTTTATTCACAACTTTAGGATCGTGGAGGGAGCTAGTTTATAAAGTTCATCATTAAAATAGCATTTTCTGCAGGCAGGATGGAAATTCCCTAGAGATCTCGTGCGGGTGTAGTCGGGGAAAAAACCGCCGGCAAGCAGCTCCCTGATTTGGGCATCCTGTCCATGGTAAAACTTCGGCGTCAGCCAACGATAAATAAAGCACGAACAGCACGACGTAACTACACCAGTGTCTGAAGCGATATGATGAAAATGGCCGCCGTGCTCGCATTATATTGAATGCAAGTACAGTGCTCCTAGTGCAAGATTAGCTAAACTAATTTTAAATTAGGCTATAAATTATAAATATTTAATTTAATTCGGAAAATGGATTTAAAACTTTTTTTAAAAATGCACACTTTCAAAACTGGAGACACAAGTATCTGCGAATTTTATCTGAACAGTTAGTTATCTTCATCAGGCACAGTAAGGGTGGTTTACATCGTCCTCTTTCAAGTTCATTGAAAAAGCAAAAATAAGAGATTTTATTACTTCGCAGTAAGCTTGCACCAATACCAACTTTACCGATCCGATACCGATACGGTTTTATCCAATCCAGCCGATACCGGTATCGATATTCACAATTGTATCCTCAATTTTGCATCAACACTAATTTTCTGCAAAAGTCTAATAATTATTAAAATAAAAAAAATTTGAAATAGTAACTCACAGTTAAAACCTAGCTAGGAAGATACTCAGTGATTTCCTGAACAAAATGCCACGAACCGCGTGTCGTAATCTCGAACGGTTCCAGAGTTAGCGATATTTTTGCGAAAGTCGCTGATCCGATATCGGTAACCGATCCGATCCAGTATCGGTATCGCCTTACTTCGCAGTATATGCAGATAGAAAGAAGCAATTATTTTTTGTTGGGGGTGATAGGATGCGGAGGGACCTAAACGTGGAAAATGAGAGAATTGCCGCATTTCAACGGCTGAATTCTGCTTTTACTGCTTAAACGCAAATATACATTACCTGCAAATATAATAATTTTTATTCTCAAATGTTTTTTCCCTCCAGAGATTTAACCAATCACCAGCCAGCTTGCTAACCCCAAAGCATGCGCACTCCCCTCCATGCTGGCATAAAAGCTTTCAAGGTGCATTTAACAAGCATCTTTTATTCCTCTCACTATGTCGTGGTGGTGACTCAACAAGGGAGGTAGGGTGGGTACAGATAATGTATATTTTCGTTTAAGCAATAGAAACATAACTTAGCCGCTGCAGCAGCAACTCTCTATTTCTATTGCTACAAAAATGTACATTACTGGTAAATTTTAGCATTTTCAGCAGGCCTCTGGCGGCGGGCACCACCTGACGGGTTCTCTAGGGGTAAGGTTCCCCAAAAGTCACAGACTTAAGCACTAATTTAATTTTAAAAACAGGATTCAGGATCTCTTTGCTGATTTGGCGGCCCTGAAAAGGGCCACTGTCATATCTTCTGCTAGTGCTTTGCGGGTTGGACAACACTTCTGGCAGTGATGATGGGTCCCAGCTTGTGAAGTTTATCTATGTGGGTAGTCTCCCTGAAATAGTGAGATGTGAATACATACGTTTCTCCCAGATGCGGCTTGTAGAATTTCAGCAATGGGGATACCGCTATGAAGGCCAGGAAGTCGAGATGGCTCTCAGCTTGTGTGCTGTGATACGGATGTTGTCGTGGCAATCGATGTTAGATGTTTCATATGCGTTCAAAATTGAGTCTTGATCAATTTAGCTATCACTGCAGACGAGGTTTCACCATAGTTCTTTTTGAAGGGTTTTTGGTTTCTGCCTTTCCTAATCCCGTTGCTCCCAGTCCTTTCCAAATAGTATCTTAAGGCTCAAACTTGGTAGAGAAAGCTTTTGAGCACGTTGCCTGTGATTGAGGATAGAGCTGGTATGATTATCGGTTTTGTTGTTCCATTGGGCTTTGGGGTTTTAGCTCTGAACGAGGCTCTTGGGGTTAATGAAAGTGCCTTGTTGTCTTCAAAGAAGAAAAAATAAGGTGGATTCATTGAGAGTGCTTGTACTTCGCTGCATCGTAAGCTTGACGCTATTAAAAATATGGGTTTCCTTGTTAATAAGTGAAGCTTACAGTTTGACATAGGCTCAAATGGTTCCTTCATTAGTGAGTTTGCAACTAGAGAAATGTCCCAGTCTGGGAAGTGTCTTCTAGTAGCGGGTCTTTCAATTTCAAACCATTTTATCAGGGTTGAGATGTAATAGTCTTCTAGAAGATTTTCTTTTCCTGGGATTTAAAGACAGTTTAGGCAGAACAGTGTACTAAGATGGTAGATCCTTTTAAGCCCGAGTTAAAGAGGTCCGTTATGTAGCTCAGCAACTCCAGTAAAGTGGGATCGATTGGATTGCTTTTCTGCAAGTGACACCAATGAAACCATTTTTCCCAGCGACTGTCACAAATTCTGTTAAAGAGCAATTACATCCATTTTAACATGCATGTTTTACTTTTGGACCACTTAAACAATAACTAAACACAAGAATTGCGGTAAGAATAAGTTATGTACGTCCGACACAACAATATAATTACTTTACTGCATCACCAAAACACGAGACATGGCCGCCATCGATTTCGACACGCAGCCGAATGAGATAGCTCTATTGGGCTTGAGAGCTTAAGCGTCCGACGGCCTTAGCTGGCCACTACAACTGTCGGCCAGCTAAGGCCGTCGGACGCTTGAGCTCTTACACCCAATAGAGCTATCTCATTCGGCTGCGTATCGAAATGGATGGCTGCCATCTGTCGGCATTAATTTCTGCGCGTTCCAGCAAAACAATGGCGGCCCCCGTCTCGTGTTTTGGTGATGCAGTAATTATATTGTTGTATCGGACATACGTAACGTATTCTTATCGCAATTCTTGTGTTTAGTTATTGTTTAAGTGGTCCAAAAGTAAAACGTGCATGTAAAAATGGATGTAATTGCCCTTTAATGGAATCTCTGGCTGCTTTGCTTGTGATACTAATGGCTTGCTCTTCAAGAATACCTGCCTCCTTGAGAAGTCCGACGATAGTAGCCACCTGTGTAGTGTCAAGGTGCTGACGTTTGGATGAAGGAAGCTCCCTTTCTTCTGTCACAGTAGGTCTGCATTCTCTGGTAGGCTCCTAGGGTTGTCTATCTGAAGTTGTTGAAGTAGAGGGAACCAGGCTGCCGGCGGCCAGTTTGGAGCTACGAGAACGAACAGGCCCGGTGTTGACTCGATTTTCTCTGCGATAGGAGCTTCAACGGTGGGAATAAATAGCCAAACAGATTCTTCCATGTTGCTGACATGGCAGCTACTGCCCATGCTTGATCGTCTCAGACTGGGCTGATGAAATGGGGAAGTCTGGCATTGTGCCTCATGGCGAATAGGTCTGTCATCGGTGTTCCCCCAAATTGCGAAAAGAAATTTGCAGAAGGATTTGTTGAGTGTCCACTCTCTCGTTTGGTTTGCGGCATCTGAAGAGAATTGGCAATTAGGTTCAGGTTCCCTGGAATGTGGAGGGGAAAAATAATTGGTAATAATAGCTGGACGCAAGTTTTGAAAATGTCCGACGTGACTTCGTGAAGGTTTCTGGATTTGTTCCTCCTTTCCGGAAGTACGCGACAGCTATGGTGTTGTCTATTTGGGCTTGTATAACTTCCATTAAGACTATGTTTTGGTAGTGATTGAGGGCTTTTAAGACCGCCTTGAGTTCTAGGACGTTGATGTGATCCAAGTCCTCAATGTCCATAGACTTGATGTCTTTTGGTCTCCGATGTGAGCTCCCCTGCCATTCATCGAGGCATCTGTCAAAAGAATTAGGTCTGGCTGGGGTTCGTGGAGTGGGAAGCCTGGGACAAGTTTCGAGCGTCTGACTACCACAGAAGAGTTTCTCTTGGGTTCTCGTCTAAGGGATGTGTCGTGCAATAGTGATGAATGAGTCTGGTCATCCATCTTATCAAGAATTTATAGGGTTCGGGAGGAGAATTTGTAACTCTAAAAAGCCCCTATTGAAACACCTTAGATTCGTCCCCATTAGTTCAGTCAGAGTTTTCAGAGGGCGCCACGTGTTCTATCTGGTAATTTTTGCTCATTTTTCAGCCCAATTCTAAAGTAAACTAAGTTACAACTAAGCTAGGCTAAATAATAATTAAATATAAGCCAGTTTCGTTTAGTTTAGTTTAATTTTAGGCTGAAAACTGAGTAGAAATTCCCACATAAAAATACATGGCGCCCTCTATAAACTAAGACTGAACTAATGTGAATGTATCCAAGACGTTTCAGTATGGGTCTCAGTCACAAATTCTCCTCCCAACCCTATAAATTCTTGATCTTATGTATAGTACTAGACTTGCCATCGAATCTCGTTTCCCAATTAGGCTGTTCAGTTTTGTCAATTTGTACGACTTTTGGCTTAGGAATGTTCCGACTGAAGTAGGTCTTCGATCCATTCCATCGAAGGCATTACTGTTGCTGCAGAACGATCGAATAGGGGCTCCTAGGAAGAGAAAGGATTGGAGTGGAGATAATCTTGATTTCCTAAAATTTATCCATTAGCTTAACTGGCGATCTAAGGTGTGCACTATGTTTTGTTTTAGCAGGTTTAGATCCTGTTGCTTTAGAAGCCAGTCGTCCAAGTAAGTGTGTGACTGAATCTGATGTTGATGAAGATGTGCTAGTACTAGGGGTGGGCAGTAGAATAATTTTAATTCAATCCGAGTTTGCAACAGAAGAATCGAGTATCGAGCTGAATACGTGTATTTGGTTAACACACTTATTTTGCAAGTGTCTTTATTTCTTAGTGTAATAATAACAAAACTACTGCTTAACGGACTGTGCGAGTCAATGTGTACAACTGGTTTTCCAGTTTTCAAGATATAACTTTAAAATAGTTTGAGCTAGTGTCTTTAAACCACTTGAAAGCTCTCGTCAAGACGGTGAATTTGGTATATTTGAACGTCAAAATCGGTCAGAAATTGGCAATTTCACAAGATTCAAGTTTTCTGAGTATGGATGCAAGCAACGAGCCGAGTTGGAGTACACGTTTCATACTCGGCTCGAATTTTTCGAGTATCGCACATCCCTAGCTAGTACAGGTTTTACAATGGAGGTGAACACTCTTGGAGCTGTATTGAGGCCAAATGGCAGTTTGGAATTTGTCTACGTGTATACTTTGGCATTGAGGATCAACTGGAAGAGATGGCATACCGAATGGTGGACAGGTGACAGATTTTGTTCCAGTACATAACACTGGTATATTGAAAATATGGTAGCGATTATTACGCTGAAAGTTCATTTTAAATTTTGAAAGTTCTAGGAAACAATTACGCACAATTTCATAACACAAATACTATAGGCCTACCAGTATTCTGCAAATTTTCGACAGACTGGCCACACGTCTGTCTTCATCAGGCACTATGATTGCTAAAACTTTTTTCTACGACATCAGAATCACTTTTTGAACTTAGCGTTCGTGCTTGTGGCTGGTGCGGCCTCCCGGATTTGTTGGGCACGTTGTTGTTCCAATAATTGGACAGCAGCTCGTTAAATTCTTCTCTTCAGGAGAAAACGGATTCCCGATTTTCCGGGTTTGAGGGGCCTTGTGTGTTCATGAGTGTTGCGTCATTTTTCACGTGCTGTTGGATTGCCAGTGATTCCAGTCCACAAAAGTGTCAATCGTAAGGAACATTAGATTTAAGCAACGTGGTAATTCTTTCCTATCAGATTTTATGCTTTGTCTGGTGGGTG